>CAWVPJ010000065.1:0-33247 GCA_963931995.1 Phaonia tiefii | reverse complement strand
GGGGGTCAGGGGACCTTACAAAACGAAGATAACATATTTCGCCAACCGGTTCGATCTTTTGATTTATCTCTCCAGTTGGCAATGCCAAGTGTACGCAGGGATTCGTCAACCTGATCCTTCAGCGGAG
The DNA here is from genome assembly GCA_963931995.1 of Phaonia tiefii. Lineage (NCBI taxonomy): Eukaryota > Metazoa > Arthropoda > Insecta > Diptera > Muscidae > Phaonia > Phaonia tiefii. Next base: position 33,120 of record CAWVPJ010000065.1, on the reverse strand, counting down.
TCTTGTCTTCCTATTTTTCGTCTTCCTTCGAGTTCGGTTTCGAAAACCCTTCGCGCTGGTTCATCTTCATCCATTCTACTGACATGGCCTAGCCAGCGCAATCGTGTGATCTTGATCCGCTTGACTATGTCAATGTCAGGATAAAGCTCATACAGCTCATGATTCATGCGTCGCCGATAATCGCCGTTGTGCACTATAGGGCCATACATTTTTCGGAGTATTTTTCTATCGAAGACTCCTACAGATGTTTCGTCTGCTTGCGATAGGACCCAGGATTCTGCGCCATAAAGCAAGACATGTTGAATGAGAGTCTGGTACAGCTGGACTTTTGTTACTCGAGAGAGGGCTTTATCTCTAAAGTGCTTGCTTAGCACAAAATAACATCTATTCGCAAGCACAATTCTCCGCTTGATCTCAAGGCTGACGTTGTTGTCTTTGTTCACGGCAGATCCGAGGTATATAAATTCGTCCACTACCTCGAAGTTATAACGGTTATCAACGTTCCCGTGGAGGCCCTGTTCGTTGAAACCATTAATGTTGTCTTGTCCTCATTTACCGTCAGACCCACTTTTGCTGACTCCTTCTCAATTCTCGAAAAAACCGCTGTAACTTCTCTAATTGTGCGCCCAATGATATCTATATCATCAGCATACGCGAGCAGCATGTGACTTTTGTTGCTGATGGTTTTATTCATGTTGACTGCAGCTTTTCTCATAATGATCTCCATTAAGATGTTAAAGAGATCGCACGATAGGGTGTCGCCTTGCCTGAGGCCTCGCTTAGTTTCGAAAGGTTCGGTAAGATCCTTACTAACTTTCACTGCGGATTTGGTGTCCGTCAAGGTCATCCTGCAAAGGCGTATGAGTTTTGCAGGAATACCAAGCTCAGACATTGCTTCATAGAGTTTCTCCCGTATCGGACTTTCGAAGGCTGCTTTATAATCGATAAATAGATGATAGGTGTCGATTTGTTTTTCGTGTGTCTTCTCCAGGATTTGGCGTAGCGTGAAAATCTGGTCAGTTGTCGATTTTCCAGATCTAAAGCCACACTGGTATGGTCCAATCAGGTCAGCGATAATTGGTTTTAGTCTTTCGCACATTATACTTGATAGAACCTTATATGCTATGGGTAAAAGACTTATTCCACGGTAGTTGGCACAGATACTCGGGTCACCTTTTTTAAATATGGGACATAGTACACTGAGACTCCAATCGCCGGGCATGCATTCATCTAACCAAATTTTGCTAATGAGCTGATGCATGCACCTTATCAGCTCATCGCCGCCAGCCTTAAACAGCTCTGCCGGTAATCCATCGGCTCCTGCGGCTTTGTTGTTCTTAAGCCGGGCAATAGCTGTTCTGACCTCGTCTTGGTTAGGAGGGGGGCAATCGACGTCGCTGTCCATATTGTGATCGATTGTCCCATCGTCATCGGATATCTCAGGTACTAGTAACGCGGAGAAATGCTCTCTCCATATTCCCAACATGCTCTGCACATCTGCGACGAGATTTCCGTCCTTGTCTTTACAGAAGGGGGGCCCTGAACCATGTCCATTAGTTCCGTTTTTAACTTTTTGGTAGAATTTTCGGGCTTCGTTCTTAATTCTGAATGTCTCAATTTTCTCACTCTCGCGCATTCTGCACTGCCGTTTTCTTTCGCCTAAAGAGACGGTTTACCTCCTTTCTTTTCTCCCTATACCGCTCAGTTGCAGCTCGCGTTGCAATTGACTGAAGCATTACCATACGTGCAGCGTTCTTTTCGTCATTTGCTATGCGAAACTCTTCATCTTACCACGGTTTATTGCGAAGCGGTTTTTCGAAACCAAGTACGGTTGTTGCGGCAGTTTTTATAGAGTCGGAAATGGGTTTCCACTGCGCATCAGGATCGTCATCGGGAGGGGGTGGGTTCTGTGCCAAAAGTTGCGAGAGCTTCCTTGAGTAGGCTGTGGCTACCTCTGGTAATTGCAGCTTTCCGATGTCCAGCTGCCTCTGCGTCTGGTTTCGTACGATTTTCGCTCTACTTAATCTTGTGCGAACCTTTGCTGCTACCAGGTAGTGATCAGAATCGATGTTAGCTCCTCTGATCACTCGTACGTCCATTACACTGGATGAGTGCCTTCCATCAATTACCACGTGACCAATTTGGTTCTTCCTTCAAATTTTCTTTCGGCGGCGGTCACCTCGCATAGTGACGGCGACACTATCGAGTATCTAGCCATGAAAAAGCTTCACAAATTACCTTTCGGAATCGGTGTAAAACTGTAGGTCCCAATCAGTGAGTGAAAACTGGAAAGCGCACAGCTCAGTGATTGTGAGAAGTTCTCCCCAGTCCCTTCATGGGATGTAATGGGAAACCATTTAGCATGAAGACTGAAAATTGCCAATAGTTGGATTAAACACATTCTCCCTTCCTACTTTGTCATTAAAATCTCCTAGTACAATCTTAATGTCATGGCCAGGGCAGCGGTCATACGTTTCCTCCAAGAGCTCATAGAATATGTCTTTGGCATCATCATCTTTCTCTTCTGTCGGGGCATGCACACAAATTAGGGAAATATAAAATATTTCGCTTTTATGCGGATTGTGGCTATTCGTTCACTCACAGGATTGAACCTAGAGACCAGATGTCGCAGTCTTTTGCCAACTACAAATCAGCAACCAAATTAATGTCTTTTCTCATGGCAACTGTAGTATATATCGCAGTTTCTTTTTCTTGTGCAGCCATGTCCTGTCCATCGCATTTCCTGGATAGTGGTAATGTCAGCCTTATAACTTTCGAGGACATCTGCCGGTTGGATACTTGCACCGCATCTATATAGAGTTCTTACATTCCAAGTGCATATCCGTAAATCGTGAACCTTATAACGTTTGCGGGGGGTCGTCAACAAATAGGGGTTGTTTGTGTTTTCTGTTTCGTTTTTGTATTTTCACTGCCATTATGAACGGTGGCGGGAGGCAAACCCAGTCCACCGGGATTTTGCATTTTACCTACTGCCAGGATATTTGATTGCAGCCGCCCATTATGGATCAGACGCTGACCAGGATGCGATATGTTGAACCTGGATTTTCTTCTTTTAGTTTCTATCCGCCGTTGGCCCGTATGTTTGGCTCATCCGCCTTCTAAGGACAAAAGAATATGCCCGATTGTTTGATGAGCTTCAGTGACATCAGTCACCTACTAAACCTGATTTGATGCTCATTTGTTTCGCCTTCTCACTCTAGCTAGCTAACTGAGGTTTCCGAAAAGCCATTGCCCAGGACATAATGCGTGGAAGTAGTGAGCTGCTTGAACTGCCCAATGAAGGAATCATTTCTGGCCACTCCCAAGTGAATGGCAATCAGAAACTTTCCACCTCCACGGACAGTCCCATGTCCCCTACTAGTGAAAAAATACTGATCAGTCATATAAACGTTTTTGAATATTTTTAACCAGATACAGAAATCGAATGAAAGTTAGTATCAAAATGTGGTTTCGATAGCAGTTCAGGTCTTAGCCAATTTATATCATAGCCACTATCTTCATAAATACTTAGAGAGCCATGAGAGTTTATTTTTATGAAGTGTCTGGTCCCACGAAAAGTTTCACTTAACCAAAAAGTTGTGTGGAAAACCCCTTGTCGTTCATCTCCGCATTATTAACGTCCATTAAAAATTCACTTTCAAAAAGAGAGTGACGAACTTATAAGGATCGAAAAGGATATAACAGAAACGCAAATCCAAAATATTCATGGGTCAAATATAACTATCAATAACAAAAACCTTGCTATCAATAACAAAAACTTTGTTATGAATTGATGCTATCAATGATTGATGGCAAGCTTTTCAACAGTTTATCTGTCACAAAGTCTTCCATACGATGTTATTTATGCAATGGTACATGCAAAGAGTTCAACAACGTAGACAAAATGCTTCAATTGCCGGTTTCGGAACAATGTTTATCACTTGGGTTTTCTGTTTTACATGCATGGATTCGACTTTTCGAATGCCTTCTGCATGTTGCATATAAGCTTCCAGTCCAGGAGTGGAGAACAAGCAAAACAACAGAAGTTGCTGTTAATGAAAATAAAATCCTAATTCAAAGAGCATTTAAAGAAAAACGTGGCTTAATTTTTGATCATCCTAAGCCGGGATATGGAAATACAAACATAGGTAATATTGCGAGGAGATTTTTTGAAAAAAGTAATTTACCCGCCACAATTACTGGAATTGAAGAACTTTTAATTCAAAAGTTCTATGTAATTTTGCAATGCCTTTCAAGTGCTTTCAAGCTCAACAACAAAAAATTCAAAATCTATTGTGAAGATACCGCCCGATATTTCATTGCACTGTTTCCGTGGTACTATACGAGTACAATGCCCAACAAAATCTTTATTCATGGGCATTTAGTTGCTTCTACTTGCCTCTTGCCGATTGGTCAGTTAAATGAAGAAGCTTTAGAATCACGAAACAAAGATTTTAAAATTTTCAGAGAACAATTCAGCCGAAAATGTCAAGAAGAGACAATTTAACAGATATTCTCAATAGAATGATGATTTCATCCGATCCTGTGTTATTATGTCTCAGAATTCAGAACCTATTTGTTCATTAAAAAGATTTTCATTCAGAGGCCATTAATATGTTTGTTGTAGAGAATGCCACAATCAATTTATTGGAAACCAAGTTTGGTGAACGTGTTTTTATTTATTTATTTACTAGCTGACCCGGCAGACTTCGTACTGCATGCAAAATCGCTGATTGGGATTTTATGTTCTTCCTTATACTGATTCTATGTTTAGCAAGTTTAAAACTGGATGTTTTTTACCACCAGTAATCTATGTTTGTTAGCCTCTAGACGTTATTCGTTTTGATATTTTTTTTGTAAAATTTTGATTAGCGAAATCAATCCTAATTGACTTTATTACGCTAATTTGTACTGGGTTTATGTTTTACGTTTTGAATTTAGTTTGGTTATAAAATAAAACTTATTTAAATGTGGAACGAATTTAAAGTTTTATATTTGCATGAATTATATAAATATACTTAATCAATGCAATGCTTTTTGATGAACTATATTTTTTGTTTGGTGTTGCTGTGCATAAATAAACAAAGAGGATGGCTTTCCGACGCGCGAACACGCGACATATAGTTGTCCATGCGCGAAGCAGGGGAACTCTAAATTGATTCCGCAAACTTCCAATGACTGTCCTTGTGATTTATTTATGGTCATCGCAAATGCCAATCGCACAGGAAATTGCAATCGCTTGAAATTAAAAGGCATATCCGTTGGAATCATCGGTATACGTGGAATCAGGACATCCTCTCCTTTGTATTTTCCATTGATGATCGTTGCCTCGATGACGTTATTCATAAGCTTTTTGACTGCCAGTCTCGTTCCATTGCATAATCTTGGTTGATTAATGTTACGCAACATGATAATCACGGAACCAACTTTTAGAAGCAAATTGTGTGGTGGTAGTCCAGGCAATTCAAGTGAATTCAGAAATTCTGTTGGGTAGTTTACTATGTCATCCTGGTTTATAACTGTGTCGACTGATTTATAAGATAATAATTGACCTGGAAGAAAATTCTGAATGGTCGCATTGAGATCATCTACATCTGGGTTTTTTGCCGCCAATATTGCTCGTTTACTCAACCAAATATGGTTTCTGTATTGGAAATGGACTACTGTGGGGTGTCTTTCGTGTATTGAAAATGAAAAGATGCGCCAAAGTGCCTCGTTGGTGCTTACGTAACGGCCCATGTGATACTGAGATACTTCATCGTTTGTATTTGTTACACCGAAAACGGCCATATCGCTGCCTTTGTTTACATATTTACATATGTACTTTATTGACTTAACTGAGTTACAGTATTCCACATTAATGTGAGCCTCAAAAGCTTTGGACAATATTGGCGAGTATGGCACAACCCAACGATTGTCTGCATGAACATCTTGCCCTTTTATCTTCACAACTACAGATCGGCCATTATCTGCAACAGAGCGCCTACGATACAGTGGGTACCCATCATTTCCTGTTATAGTTTCCGCAATAAGGTCTCGCGGGTGTCGCTTGGAGCACTTACCGTCGATCATACAGGGCGAGTTGTTGTCATAAACTCCGCAAGGTCCATGTATCATATTTTTGGTCACTATTTCATGCAATTTTGGGTCGATTTTCTCATCTGGTATTTCAGCTGATATGATTGTATCGATTTCATCTGCCCTGATTTTGTTAACTAACCACACTAAAATATGCGCATGTGGCAGACCACGTTTTTGCCATTCAACGGAGTACATCCAACATCGAACCTGCCCATACACAGAATGTTTTGTAATGAAATTCATGAGAGATTTTAATTTTTGCTTAAAAACTCGGGTAGTGATGTCATGTCTGTCTACTGGCGTTTGTCTGTGTACCAATTCCTTCTTTATTTCAATCCATTGTGGGTTACAGGTGAAAGTTATAAAAAGGTCAGGGCGGCCATATTGCCTAACATACGACATTGCATCTTGGGCGTACTTGTGCATGTGGCGCGGGCTTCCAATGTAAGTGGCGGGCAAAATGGTCAGTCTTCCCACGTTGTTTGAGTCACAGTCGGCATTGATAGCGTCGCGTAGATGAATGTATTCCTCCGACCTAAGCTGCTGTTGGTTCAAGCGGATGTATGTCAATCGCTCAGTCTCAAGTTTAACATACATGTCAACCACGAACTGATGGAAAAGCCGTCGACACATCAAAATGTGATTTAGTTCTCCCTCACGGATCATGAGTCTGTATGAATAAAAATTCATAGCGCTTACTTTTTTATTGGTTTCATCTCCTGCAATTGATTTGTTGGTTAGAGGTATTAGAATCATGTATTTTGAAAATGAAGAACACCTACTTGTGTTATTGTACAAATATTTTTTAAGTGAATCTATATATATGTTTAAAAATGGAGTATCCTGTGTTCGAAATTGTAAGAGTCGAGAATCACTGAACCGATTTACAAACACGATGAGACAGTAGTTAATTATATTTAATTAGATTGCTGTCCCATCAAAATTGAAAGTCAATGATTAACAATGGAATTTGTTATTAAAATCAGTGGATTATCAGCACCAAATGTCCATGATATAAAATATTTGTAAGGATGAAGCTGATGTAATTTTTTTTAGAGAAATGTTTTTCGTTATTATATTTAAGAACTGGTTTTTTAAATTCTCTGTTTTCAACATGATTATTAATGAAATGTGGTACTTTATTAATTATGTTTTACCTGTTATTTAATGTGTAAGTAGAATCTATCCAATTCAATAGAAGTAATATACTGATACTCCATCTTTTGTTACTCTCATTTTAACGTAAGTTTTGGACAAACGTATTGACCGCATTAAAATAGAATTAGGTATTTTTAATGTACTCTAGCTACCTGTAAATTTATTTATCATTTTAATATTGAAATGGTATCCATCTTCTCCCTGCTAAAAGATTAATGGATATTGTAGTGCGTCATAACTCCTATGCGTTTCGGATACACGCTTTAGTTCATTATTTTGACGATGAAGCACGATATCCGTCGATGGTAAATTTTCTCCGACAACGATAATAGCCACTTCGTCTACTGTAGGTGAATTATATCTCCTAGAGTGCTGTCCCGCAGGTGTTTTGTCAGCCCTGATAATAATATTATGGGTGTCGGATGGCATCCGATGTAATGCTATTTTAAACGTATTCACCAACTGATTGTTTTGATGAAGAAACGCTTGCATTTCTTGAATAATGTTTCGAGTGTTGAATAGTTAGCACAACGCCTATCAACTTCTTCATCCGAATTGCCCATGAAATAAATTTGTAAATATTTATGATCTGAATCTGGTTCTGGCAACAGAGCTCCTAGTAAATGATATATTTGTCCCTGGATCTGTAATTGTTAAAAATGTAATATGATTTCTTTAGAAAATATTATTACGTTGTAATTACCTTGACAGTAGGCATAAAATTATCCTGCACAATATGCGTTGCGCCAAACGACGTCATTTGGAAACAACTGTTATATTTTTGAATGTTTGCCAAGAAATGATTTGACTCACTTCCTAACCCAGAAACTAATGAGCGTAATGGATCTGGAGGTGGTACCAATGGTGGCAATTTGACCTTTCCTCCTGCACAACACAATCCATTAGGTTCACCACTATATTTCAGGGCATTACAATATTGGCAAACTGAAGTCATTTCTCCAATTGATATAGAATTATGGGCACTATAATCTATTTCTGTGTCGTAGTGGAATGCTGCTCGTTCCAGGTTCACCGGAGCAGTGCGTCGGCGGTATCGGATGAATTCGTTTTGTCGCGCTCGCTGTTGTTGTGTACGATGTGCACGAACTCGTTGCATTCTTAGCCTATTCGCTACATTATCAGTCTCTCTTGCACGCAATCTGGACATAGCAACACGACTATTCTCATTATCTTGCGACCGTTGATCATCAGAGCGGATTACACGTGAGGTAACTCGTCTTAGAGTTGCTTGGCTTCGTCGACCTATGTCAGATCGTCTTCTCCTCGGCATTGTACCGGTTTCGCAATACTTTATGTGTTTAAACCAACCCTGAAGTAATCCAAGCAGAAGGGAAAAAAATTATTCAAATTGGAGTTCGTAAGTGTAACATCATATAATTGAAATTTTTTTCATAGCCTCTTCGTCTACTGTAGGTGAATTATATCTCCTAGAGTACTCTCCCGCAGGTGTTTTGTCAGCAATCGGAGTTCGTAATATATTCCAATTATCTTGACCACAGCGGTAGCTACCGGGTCCAAAATAATTTTGCAACTGTTTACCTCTGTGTGTGTTGATGGTCGCCGGTTTCTTGGAGACAGGTGCCTTGCTGTGTACAACCGTACTGTGGTGTGGCTCGTTTTCGGGAGCTCAAATGTGACAAATGTTTGCGGGAGCTGCTGTGGTGGATGCTGCTGGCTGTGCCGGTTTTCCAGTGCTCGGAATGCACTCCTGGCGCCCAATAAAACTCGAGACACGTGTAGGGTTTAATTTAATGACTTTATTTGGGTGTTGCAAATTCTTTTTGGCCAAATGTGACAAACTGCTCGGTTTATAGATAAAGCGCGAATAATGTAAAAGGCGAAAGGGAACCATACCCAAAACCCCATGCCGATAGAGACCACTTCAACAGTGTCAGTCGTTTGGGTTTGGAGTTCTGGGCCTTTCGTCGTCAACCGTCAAGGCTCAATGGATGCATTGGCGGTTGGCGGCTTAAACAGCAATTTTTCTTTCATCTAAGGTAACACATTACATGATTTTAAGCTATTTCCGACGATAAACAATAGTTTTGTTTGCAATAATTTTTGTGTTTACACGAACCCTGAAGTAAGCCAAGCATAAGGAAAAAAAAATATTCAAATCCGTCAAGCAGTTCTCCAGTTTTAGCAGGACTAACGCAGATATAGATAGAGTTATATTTATATGAATCTTAACATAGAGGATGGATCGACATATTAGTTGGTTGTCAAATGTCAAATTTTATGGTTGCGTTCAGAAATTAAATTTGTGACAAAACTTAAGATTTATCAATCTGCATAAAAATAAAAATAATCTGAAAGGTAGTTTTTAAAAAAAAAATGTATGGGGACCACCCTAACATACATTCTGAATTTCACTTAAATTGGTCAATTCATTTAGATTTTCGATATAAATCCACACCCGCGCCAAAAATTAAAAAAAAAATTGTATGGAGACCACCCTAAGGGTTGAAGATAGAGGGTATATATGTTCTGGAAAACTGTTGGGATTGCAAAAATATTGAGGGGCGGTCATACATTTGACACCTCTAGGAGGCACCCTTGTAATATAAAACGTTAAAACTTTAAATTTCGACAACAGCGCCACCTATCGGGTCTTATTCACCTTTTAAACCTTCCCTGGACTTCCACAAATAATTGAAGACCAAAATGAGCAAAATCGGTCCAGCTGTTCTCGAGTTTTAGCAGGACTAACGCACAACATATCATTTTTATATATATAGATTTATTTATCTCACAGCTACAATCCTCAATAGGATACAGCCGGTAATATGTTTTCAACAACGTTATAAATTTTATATTATATACGTAGTAGACATAACATACAATACTTAATAAAATTAAAATACGTTTAACATAAGAAAAAAGTAGAGTACAATTAAAATAATAAGAAGAAAATTTGTAAAATTTAAAAATTAAAAAAAAAGAAAAATATAAATATAAAAATATTAACATAAAATAATTAAAATGAAACAAAATAGTTAAAAAATAATACAAAATGCAAAAATAAAAAATAATTTATAATTAAACCAGTAGCAATACAGGAGCTGGGACAGGAACAACTGGAACATGAGGAACAGGAACAGGAACATCAGGTGGAGTAGAACAACAGGGGGATGAGTAGGAACAAGAGAAATGGTAAACAAACTCCACAAATTTTAGTGGAATGATTCACAGGAACTTTAGGATAAAATCATAGGAGATAACATAGGCAGTCAGATCTGGAGCAGGAACGTCGCAATAGTATGAGTGGAACGATAAACAGGAACATAAAAATAGCATAATGGGAGATCAACAGGAAGAGTGGGGACTTGAAGATCTGGAACATGACGATGAGGGATATGAATGTCAGCATCTGGCGTCAACCGCTACTCATCCATTGTAGAATCCAGAATTTATAATAAGATTGATTAATAGAAGCAGGACTGGTTTATCAGAGGAAAATGGTTGGCAACACAAACTGGATAATAGTTCCCGATTAATTACGAATTAAATGTTGCTTAATTATATTCAAAGAATCTGAAGCGGGTAAGGAATTATAGATCTCATTGTAAATGAGGCAAACGTAAGTATAACGGACAGTCGGTAGTTTTATAGGATAGAAATATCGGGTTTGTCTACAGGGAACATTAAAATTTAATTGACTCACGAGAAAATTTGAATCTATACAACCCCTAATGAGTTTTACAATAAACATAGCATTTAACATATACCTGCGTTTTTCAAGTGTAGGAAGATCAATAAGCATCAGTCGATTTTTATAAGGTGGCAAATCATCAATGTTCCAAGCGAGACCACGTAAAGCAAAAAGTAAAAATTGCCTTTGAATCGATTCGATACGGTCTATGTTACAGGCATTATACGGACACCACACAATACAAGCATATTCTAATCCAGGTCTAACGAGAGAGACAAAAAGACGTTTAGTGACGTACGGATCAGCAAATTCTTTCGCCCATCTTTTTATAAAAGCTAACAGTGATCTGGCTTTGCCTATACAGGAATCAATATGAAGATCAAAACGCAACTTTTGATCAAGAAGTACTCCTAAATCCATGAAGGAAGACACATTTTCCAATATATAAGAACCAATAAGGTAATCAAAATTCAACGGTGTACTACGGCAAAACGAAAGCTTTTTAAATTTTCCCTGATTTAGCGACATACCATTTACCAAACACCAATTAGTGAGACCATCCAAGTCATTTTGAAGATGGGTGGAATCCTCAGTATCGCATATTGGCATATATAACTTAACATCATCTGCAAACATCAAAATGTTAGAGGATTTAACTATAGACGGTAGATCATTTGAATAAAGAACGAAAAGTAGAGGACCTAAGTCACTGCCTTGAGGAACACCAGATCTTACTGATATAGTTGAAGGTAATACATTTTTAAACCGCACTTTTTGGGTACGACCACTAAGGTAAGAAGATACCCAGGGCAACAATTTAGGTGGAAAACCAATAATATCAAGTTTGTATATTAACAAATTATGAGCAACTGTGTCAAAAGCTTTACTAAAATCTGTATAAATTATATCCATCTGACATTTATCACGAAAAGCTGCAAAAACATGAGACGTTAACTCCAGTAAGTTAGTCGTAGGCGACCTGCCCTTAACAAAACCGTCCTGATATGGCGAAACCAAACATCCAACAAAATGAAGTAGTCTATTCGTAACCAATTTTTCAAATAGCTTTGGAATTGCACTCAGCTTTGCAATTCCTCTGTAATTTTCAATATTGGATCGACTTCCAGACTTAAAGAGTGGGCTTATAAAACTTGATTTCCAATAAGAGGGAAATTTACTCGATGTCAACGATTCATTAAATATATTTGTGAGTGAAATATACAATTCATGAGCACACATTTTAAGAATTGATGTGGGAATACCATCAGGTCCAGGCGAATTTGAATGTTTTAAAGTTTGCAATCCATAAAGAACTTCATCCTCAGACAAGATAATATCCGGAATGCCATTAAACGTATTAATATTATAGGGGTAATTTAGTAAAGCAACAGAAGGGGAATATATTTTACGGAAGAAGTTAGCAAACATATCAGAAATATCGGCATCATCTGATGACTCTGAACCATTGAATTTCATACTACGCGGATAACCTACTACTTTCCGCTTTGAATTTACAAAGGTGAAAAAAAGTTTCGGGTTCTTCAGTAGAACTCTTTTCATTTTAGAGATATAAAAAGAGTAACATTTCCTATTAAGAACGTTAAATTTATTCCTAGCAACTATGTATTTCGCCAAATAAATTAATGAACCGCAACTATCATATCTACTTTTCATTCTATTTCTTAAATTACGTAGACCCCTTAATTCTTTTGTGAACCAAGCAGGCCCAGATTCCAAGGTTCAAGGATGATAAGGTGTTATCTCACGAAATGGCCCAGTCGATTGGCCGCCTCGGTCGTGCGATTTGACGCCGTTCGTTTATTTACTGTGGGGCTACGTCAAGTCTATGGTCTATGCCAACAAGCCAGCGAAGATTGATGAACTTCGTACGAATATCGATCGTGAAATTGCAGCAGTATCGGCCGATTTATGCTTGAAAACCGTCGAAAATTGGGTTCAGTGTCTGGACTTCTGCAAGCGTGCCCATGGTGGCCATTGAAAAGAAATCGAGTTCCATAAATAATGGCATCGAACGTACTTTCACAGGAGTAAAGAATTTCATTGGTACCTAAAACCGGGTTGCTTTATTTAAAAAAACTTTTGTAGCGCTCTTATTGAAAAACCCGATATTAAGTGAAAATTTTGAGACTAATTACAAAACATTGTTAATATAAACTTTGGTTCAAAAATTAAAAATTGTAGGTATGTACTAAGTTTTCACATTTATTTAGTTCTTTGTATATTTACTACTAACAACACATTTGCCTTTGAAAAAAACTTAAAATGAAAACCAACGATTTTCTTGTTGTAAACACGCAATTTTATCTTTCAACAACCCTCCACATTTGTGTTTTCTTAATATAAATTAAACTTGAATTGAAAAAGTCACTTGAGACTATTCAAAATAATTTATCGCACAAAACCACTGCATCTGCCCCACTGTGCGTCGTTTTCAACACTATACTGATAAAGACGCTCGAATCTCGACGAGTCTGGATCTGCGCAACGCCCACTTTTAAACTGGAATACCATAGCAAGTATAAGGGATCATGCCCCCCCCCCCCCCCTCATTAACATTTCTTATTATTATTCTACCAAACCCAAACCCTTCACATCCCGTAAACGAAACGTAATTTTCGACTTTTGGCCAGAGATTAGGGATTCTGTTTCACTGTGCGTCGTGCCAAACACTTCACTTTGTAAATTTCGAGAGGAGCTACGTTGTTCTCACCCAGTACATGTACGTACCATTAGATCACCTGTACAACGGTTCCTGCGGAAGCCATACTGTCTATCACTGAGCAAGCCGTTGAATTCGGGATAATCCGCGAGGTGGTAGTTAAACATGCCCTCCATCACCTTCGAGGGCACGGAGCATATGGCAGTTGGTCGGTAGTTGTTGGCATTATTAGCCTCACCCTTTTTCGGCATCGGGTGTAAATTCCAACGCGAAGATAAGATAGCCCCACGGTACTACAGGCAGAAAAGATTGTGTAATTGGCAAGCAAGCATCGCAAAGTGGTCAAAGTCCATGAATAAAGCAAAGACTTCTCACGTTTCCACTAAAAAATGTCGATAGGTGGTTTAAAAGTTCGCTTACTTCGAACTTGATGGTATTTTTTTTTAATATTGAACTGAAAAATTCAGTAGGGCAGCGCTACACTGAAAAAAATACTTGGTGATATACATTCTCCGTTTGCACATATGGCCGTCGGTGGTGCAATGGTTAGTGTGCGCGGCTGTTGTACATGAGATCCTGGGTTCGAACCCGGCTCTGACCACCTTCAAAAAAAAATTCTTTCGGCGGCGGTCACCTCGCATAGTGACGGTGACACTATCGAGTATCTAGCCATGAAAAATCTTCTCAAATTACCGTTCGGAATCGGTGTAAAACTGTAGGTCCCCATCAGTGAGTGAAAACTGGAAAGCGCACAGCTCAGTGATTGTGAGAAGTTCTCCCCAGTCCCTTCATGGGATGTAATGGGAAACCATTTATTTATTTTTTTTATACATTCTCATACTTTATATGTTTTTATTAAAAATAATGTGTATATTTCAGTATTACTTACAACACATATTTCTCTACTTGTTTTAATCTGATTGCGTGTCATCTTCCTATTCTTCAGCCGATTGAAAATATCAGTCATGTTATGAATTCGTGATCTTTTTCTGGCATAGCTTGTCTAAAAAGATTTGAAATGTTTATGGCGGGTCTGCTGCGGTTCTTCTGATAAAACTGATACTGGAAGTAATGCATTATATACTATTTTCGCTCCAAGAATTAGTATTTTAGGGACAGTTGGTGAAAAATTAAACCAGCTATACATTTCATTAATTTTTTTGACAGTTTCGAAAGCATATGCACTAAACTTTCTTTAATCAATTTGTTCACAACTTTTAATAGCTATAAGGAGATTTGAAAATCGATATAGAATGTGTTCGTTAATTCTCGAAGAAAATTTTGTATTGGAAAAAAAATCGACGAGAAGCATTTCCGACATTGCTTGAACGAAACCCATATTTTGGAGTATCTAGTAGTAGTCGCGTTTCTTTTTCAAATGCATCCTGTATATAAGCTTCTCTGTCATCTATAGAAATTCTTTCATGTCCATTTAAACGTCTAACTTTTTTCGCTATTCATGAAGAAGCGACAGTTTAAGAAAAAACTCATAAAGTTAATTCTAGAATGAAGCATTTATTCTTTATTTATTGGCTGTAATTTCATTCCTTTTTCTTTAAGAGCCATTCCAGATTTACCGTAGACAAGACATTTGGTTGTGGCTTTAATTGCCTTTCAACATTACGTGTGTTTTTTTAGCCCGCAGAAGTTAATTATAGCCTAATTTGTACGGGACAGCTAAGCGATATTAAGTGGCATTTCAATTTCCGACTTGAGCATTGACAACGTTGCCACATGTTCAATTTCAAGAACTGGAAACAAAAAGTAATCTAAGATACATTTTATTATCATTACTTGCGAATGAAAATCTTCTGTTTTATATCTCTAAATTTGAGAGATAGATTTTTATTTCCGATGGAAAACAAAATTGGAATTAAATTGTTGCCAACAACGCGCGGTAAGCGTAATACATATTGATCATGGTAGAATTATCTATCAGGTATAGTCGGTTAAACAGGTGATTTCATTTATTCCATGTCATTTTTTGTTTCACTTGTCAAAATCATTTGTATTTTGCTCTTATACTTTATTGTACTCTTGTATTGCTGTTAGATATTTGTGTAGAGTTTGACAACTGAAACGAATGAGCTAATATAAAATGTCTGTTGCTGCTGCTTATAACTACAACAACATCTGGACGTGCTGAACTTTCAATATGCCGTTTATTTTGAGATTTTCGTTACACTTCCTCTTCCATACATAATTCGCACAAGTTTGCAAAGTCTTTTTGAGATAAGAGCCAGGTTTTTCCATATAGTTGTCTTACAGATATTTTCTAATAGACCTGGCTCAGCGAAGGTAATGTGTACAGTGGCTCAGCGAAGGTAATGTGCTTAAACTGTGTGTGGCCAGAACTATCGTACCGTCCAGTCCACATTTAAAGAAAATAGTGTAATTGCCACTTAAATCTGCATTTAGCGAAGATATTAACCTCTGTACAGAATGATCCAAAAGGCTTTGCGATTCAACTACTGCTTCTGAGATGAGGCACGTGAGTAAGTTTTGACTCACGCTCACGCACGCTCACGAAAGGAAGACGGTCACTCATGCACGACCACGCACGAAGATTTTTTCGGTACTTACGTTCACGCACGCTCACGTGCGCAGAATTTGATCCTACTCACATTCACGTGTGAATCACGCGTGATTCACGACAATCACGCAAAAATTACTCACAAAAATAAAACAGTTTTTATACCTGAACGGAGTCTGGGATATGTGCTTGGAGTAGGAATTTGTGTCGTAAAAATATTAAATCATGTTTAAATCAATATTAAAAAATATATATGTATGTATGTATAACACAATGTTCGTAAAAAGTAAGTTGTTAAATACGTTAATTATGATCATGTTCAGGAATTAGACAACACTACATTTAAATGTAAATCCCTAAGTTAAATTGAGTGTCGTTTTTAATAAATTTAGCAAATAAACTAAGCCCTTTAATACAGAAATAACATTTTATCACATTCATATCAAAGAAGTATTCTTCCAGCCGGGCAATGGGACCAATTGCAAAATAAAAGGGGTAATAATATCAGAAATTCTAAATTTTTGGTCAGATTAAATTAGATTGCACTAGGTGTTTATAGAAGAGGAGTCAGGCTTTCAGAATATTGTATCTAAATGCACAGTTTCAAAGCACGTTTTGCCACACAGTGTGAAACTTGTAACCAGACTGAAAAATGTGTTAGGAACGGTACCAACACCAAAGATGAAATATTAAACATAAATAAGTGTGTGTTTTATTTCAAAACCGAAGTAAATAAAGTGAATAGTTTTTGCACGAACAAATGTTTATAGGTGGTTTCCACCTATAACTTGGAGTTAGAGCCCTGCAAATTTGTACGACACAAATTTCGACTCCAGGCACATATCTCAGACTCCGACACCACAGCACTGCATTTTTGGAAAAATTACGAAAAAAAATTAAAAAAGAGATTTTTTTTGTAATTCTGTGCAAATT
Source organism: Phaonia tiefii (assembly GCA_963931995.1). Taxonomy (NCBI): domain Eukaryota; kingdom Metazoa; phylum Arthropoda; class Insecta; order Diptera; family Muscidae; genus Phaonia; species Phaonia tiefii. The sequence continues at coordinate 16,062 of CAWVPJ010000065.1, read as the reverse complement.
CGATTTGAAGTATATAACACCGCAATCTTGTATAATAGGCTGTTGAGAAGGGCAAATGGCCTACGTACGGCAGTCTACTGGTGTACAGGCAGGTCATAAGGCCTGTTTTGGTGTATGCTTTCCCAGCTTGGTTTCCCATCTCGTCGAGTCAGATGGAGAGGCTGAGGCAATGGGAAAGGAAAGTACTCAGAACCTGTTTGGGTCTGAGGATGACAGTGATGGCGGATGGCTCTTTCCGCATGCCCTCCTGTAGGACGGTGTATGGTGGTGCTGGATTTGGAAGAATTGACAGGTTCATGGTGGACTCTGCTCTGACTTTCTTGGGAAAAGCGGCGGGTGTGGAAAATTACCTGCTTAGGGCATGCTTCGACACGACGGATGCGGACAGTCTTCTGTGACGTTGGTTCCTTAGACCAACCGGCCTTCTGGCCCTCAATAATGGGGGCTATCTAGGAACGGACGAGGCTCTATTGTTTTACCACAGGAGATTCGGGACATTGGATATCGATGACCCTGTGTACAATACCACCAAGTAGTTTTTCTGGTAACCGAAGTGGGGAATACATTTTTTGAAATTTTTAATCTACTAATTTATGCGATCCGGCTTGCTGGAATTTTTTGTTTTTATTTAGTTTTTAGGTTTGTTATTTATTTTTTTTAAGTTTTATTTTTAGGTCAGGACGACAACTGAGGTGTTCCTGTTTTAATTAAATTTTTCAGGAGAATATTATTTATCACGTGTATAATTTATAATTAGGAATGATGTATTTATGTAATGTTTTTATGTGGATGGAGGATTCCGAAGGGCGCCCAATGGGTGTGAGGGGATTAGTTATAAGTAAAATTAAGATGTATTTATTTATTGTGTAAGGGGTTTTTCAACACAGACGCTACGAAGTAAATCGATACGGACAGCAAATGACGCCATATTTTTTCCCGCTCTTTTGACATTTCTCTTCAGTTAGTTTTTCCATTTCATCATGGAAAGACATACGAGCCAACAACGAGTCGAAATTATTAAAATTTACTTCCGAAATTTTAGTCAGTGACCTCAACTTTAAGAGCGCTACATTCAATTTATTGTCGTCATAATCGTCCTTCCAGATCAACAAATGCGCGTCTAGTGGAAAAATTTGAATCCACTGGCACAATACAGAATGTTCCCGTGCCACTGAGGCTGAGGCTTCAGTTCAAGAAAGCCCAAATGTGCCTCTCACACGTCGTTCTCAAGCGTTGGGCATCTCTGTGACGTCGTTGTGGCGAATTTTGCGAAAAGATCTTGGCCTACATCCTTACAAGATCACATTGACGCAAGAACTGGAGCCGCTTGACCACCATAAGCGTCGTATGTTCGTGAATTGGGCTGAGCAACAACTTGAAAATGATTCGGATTTTCAGCGGAAAATCATTTTCAACGATAAGGCTCATTTCTGGCTGAATGGCTTCGTCAATAAGCCAAATATGCGTTAGTGGTCAGACAGGAATCCACACGTAATCTATGAGTCATCATTGCATCCCAAACAAATTACAGTTTGGTGCGGTTTATGGGCCGACGGCGGCTTTGCGCCGTACTTCTTCCGTGATGATCAAGACCGGCACATTACTGTGAATGCGAATCGCTGCCGTTCAATGATAACCGAATATTTTTGGCCCCAATTGGATAATATGGACTTGGAAAACATGTGGTTCCAACAGGACGGCGCCACAAGCCACACAGCGAATGCCACAATCAATTAATTGGAAACCAAGTTTGGAGAACGTGTTATCTCACGAAATTGTCCAGTTGATTGGCCGCCTCGGTCGTGCGATTTGACGCCGTTAGATTATGTCCTGTGGGGCTACGTCAAGTCTATGGTCTATGCCAACAAGCCAGCGACGATTGATGAACTTCGTACGAATATCGAACGTGAAATTGCAGCAGTATCGGCCGATTTATGCTTGAAAACCATCGAAAATTGGCTTCAGCATCTGGACTTCTGCAAGCGTGCCCGTGGTGGCCATGCAAAAGAAATCGAGTTCCATACATAATGGCATCGAACGTACTTTCATAGGAATCAAGAATTTCATTGGTATCTAAAACCGGTTTCGTTTTATTTAAAAAAACTTTTGTAGCGCTCTTATTGAAAAACCCGTTACTTAGTTGAATGTAATTTGATTATGTGGCAATAAAAACCTGTTAAAAAAAGAAAATAATATCTTGTATAATAGTTCAATATATGTTTAATTTAATGCAATTAATATTTCTTAAGAAATAGTAACACAAGTGTGGGATTTTTACTCCCACAAAAGGCTGTTATGAAAATTCGAGTTATTTCTTTTAAAAATGGAGCTTAGCTGATCAAGATTATGCGAACGATCAAAAATTTTTTTTCCTTCTAGTTAACCTCATTTCAGTCTAGAATTTGTTTTAAAAAAATATGAAAATCAACAAGCAAGACTTTTCCCAAACTCAAAAATTTCAAATTTTGTTCAATAATTATTAATTTTCTGCCAAGGTTGGCAGAAAAAATTAAATTACATTTAGCACCATTGGCAAGGCCCTTGCTTGAAAAATAATTCACCATTTTATATCCTTCTTCCAAAAATTTTGAATTCGTTATTTTTTCAGTTTGAAAAAATTTTACACTTAAGAAGTTGTCGTTACCAACCGGTTTTAAATAATTTAAAAACGTTTCCAACTTAGATTTGATTGAAGTCTTTCCAATGTAGCTATGGTTGTAGAACTACATTTTGACTCAAAATGACCAAGTTATTACCAAAAAATTAAAGATCGTCAGTGCGAACGTTTACTTTTTAAACTGTTGATTCCAAATGTATTTGCAATGGTTAGAGACACTGCATATTTTTGGTTTCTGCGGCTCAGTAGAATCTCAAACACAAGGATCATTTAAATCGGACCCTGTAGCAAAACTTACGTTGAAACAAGGTGCAGCTACATACCAGATTCTGAAAACCTGACTCCTCCCCTACAAATACTTGGTACATACTAAAACAATCGGACCTATAGCTTAGAAGTTCTGATATTAATGCCATTTTTTGCCAATCGGTCCCTCTGTAAAACGTATATAAACACATTCGTTTGTAGAAGAGTTCCTTGAAATACAGAAGATGATTAACGACGCCTTGCTAGATGGAAATGCTATTAGAAGCCTTCCAAAAATACTAGTAAGAAAATCGAAATTGCATGATATCAAACATTCGGAAATATGCGTGACTCACGCGAAAATAGGGCTCACGAAAACTCACTCACGCAAATATTGGACTCACGCACGCTCAAGCACGAAGATTTCTTCGCTACTCACGTTTACGCACGCACACGTGAGCAGAATTTGGTCTTGCTCACGCTCACTCGTGAATCACACCAATCACGTGACTCGTGTCCATCTCTATTCTGTTCCCTCAATAGAAATATAAGTTTTTATTTTTCCACCATTTTCGTTAAGTTAAGTACGCGCTTTTATTTAACTTCATTTCGGTTATCATTGATACAGATTAAGTATCTGCAGGACTGTCCCTGCAGTCGACGTAGCTAACGAATTTTTAGTTATTTCCCTAACTACCAATAACACAGTGAGACACTCAAAATTTGATACGCTTGAGACCAAAATAATCTAAAAGCTACTGATGAGAGATGAAAAACCATAGCTGGGTTTGGTCTGATTGACTAAGGTTTTTTTTTAATTGGCGTTTGAAGTTTTAGGCTTAGAAATGAATTTTTGATAAGAGAACACTTTTGGTAGTGCCTACATCTCGAAAACTGTTCAAGATTTTTCTTGGGTGTCTTCGGCAAAGTTGTAGCTCGTGAACTGCCCTACAAAAAACGTTTATTAAAAAAATTCCACCTTCATGATCAAAAACTTTAAAATGTAAAAAATAACATTTTCGCCGTTTTTATTTTTAAATTTATAAGTTTTTCAGCATGAAGGTTGCATTTTTTTAAATAAACGTTTGAGGATTTTTTGTTCACGAGCTACAACTTTGTCGAGGGCACTTGAGCAAATATGTGAATAGTTTTCGAGATGTAGGCATTACCAAAAGTGATCTCTTATCAAAGGTTCATTTCTAAGCCTAAAACTTCAAACGCCAATTAAAAAAAAAACCTTAGTCAATCAGACCAAACCCAACTAGGGTTTTTCTTCACTCACCAGTAACTATCAGTTGTTTGAGCCTCAAGCGTATCAAAATGTTTACCATTAACTACCCACCAGACTACCAGCAATGCTTTACACTGACGATCCCCATCCATCGACGGTAGTCAGTGGCTACTCTCTGCGCTACCATGTACCATGCAGATCGCTAGTTACATGGAATTGACGAAATATCTAACAACATTGTACTAACTACTTGACTAGTACAATACACTTGATGAATTCGCCGGACCATAATGAATTAATATTATGAATAAATCTTTTTTTTTTTTTTTCGTCTTTATTTACAATTGATTACATATTTGCATATTATACAAAGTATTTATGGGATATTATCTAAAAAGATATTTCAGCAATTATGGTTGAGAGTCAACTGACTTAATTAATTTCTACGTTCAACATTTATATAAAGGAAAATAGGGCAAAATGCTTTTATTTGAAAATTTTCAAATATCCTTAGAAATACGTTAAATAAAGTTCAATTATTACGAAAAATAATCTATTTTAACAATACGATTTCTATTTGATAATTTTAGAGTACATGATAATTTATATGATGAAAAGTTACAATAGTTCACTACAATATCTTATTAAAGGATATGAAGAGTTTTCTGCTTTTTCCATGTATTTATTGTTTAAATAGTGAATGTAGTCCAAAATTTTTTCGTATCCGGTTTCAGTGTGGAGTAAGTCTGTGGGATATCGCCAATGCTTTTTATTTATAATTTTCAGGCACTTATTCTGAATAATTTGCAATTTTTTGAAGTGTGAGTTTGCGGCTTTGTACCAGGTGGGGCAGGCTTAAGTAAGTGTGGGGCGAATAATAGCCTTGAAGATCAGATTTTCAGCATTACCTGTAGCCACTCAAGCTAATGAAATAACAGACTACATAGAGCCACTAGCTACTTTTGAAACTGCAGGGTTGTTACTGTTGATGTTACTTTGGTTTTGTATATGTGTTTCGTATATATGTATGTGTTCTACCAAAGTGAGAAACGATTTAACGTAACGTAAGAAACGGCGGACCATTTGTGAAATGAGTGTAATAAAAAATCCAATGAGTGTTCGAACTCACGGGCGATGTGTTAACACCTTTTTGCTACACGGTACCTGTTCGATTTCTATGAACACATTCGTAAATGTTACATTGGAAAATATAAAACAGCGTTCAATCATATGATGACGTTACAGTTAAATAATATTAATACTTAAAATTATTTAAAGACCCAGTGCAAGCACATGTGTCATTATTTTCTTGCTCAATACTTTTTGTTTTATTCCCACAAAAGTCAAAGAATGCAAAGCAACCGACACTTGTACATACATACATACATTGTTATATTCGTACGATATAACCGAAGATCAACATAAAATACTTTTTTAATATTACTCCAAATTAAAACACTTCAATCTCGGCTCGCCGATATCGGATCGCCTTAATTTTTGGCCTAAAGTCTTCGTCGAAACCCGCACTAGCTTTTCAATCCAAAATTTAATAAAATCGGCTATGAATTTCCGGAGAAAATCGCGTGGGAAAATTATATGAAAATCGACCAATAATCACTTTCAATACCAACTGCCAAGCAACGAACAAACAAACGATGATTTACTCTTACATACCTAACACTTGCGTATGTATTAAAACTGATAGTTTACTGCCCTAGAGGCGCGCATATAAATGTTAACACATCAAAAAACACAAGTTATTAATCCACGTTTGGCTTGCATGAACTTGATTTCTATATAAATATCCTGTCTGTTTACCAACCCATAGTGATAATCAATGCCTAGCTGACACCTTCTGAAAACAAAAACGATAGAGACAACAAAGAAAGGGCACGCATAAGGACGGCAGATTTTTTTCTCTTACAAAAAAAAAAACAAAAATTCGTCGAAACCCGCACTAGCTTTTTAATCCAAAATTTAATAAAATCGGCTATGAATTTCCGGAGAAAATCGCGTGGGAAAATTATATGAAAATCGCCCAATAATCACTTTCAATACCAACTGCCAAGCAACGAACAAACAAACGATGATTTACTCTTACATACCTAACACTTGCGTATGTATTAAAACTGATAGTTTACTGCCCTAGAGGCGCGCATATAGATGTTAACACATCAAAAAACACAAGTTATTAATCCACGTTTGGCTTCCATGATTTCTATATAAATATCCTGTCTGTTTACCAACCCATAGTGATAATCAATGCCTAGCTGACACCTTCTGAAAACAAAAACGATAGAGACAACAAAGAAAGGGCACGCATAAGGACGGCAGATTTTTTTCTCTTACAAAAAAAAAAAACAAATATTGCATTCAATGCAAATAAATGTAAAAAGGGCCGTTATAAATCTATTAATTTTTTGTATTTATTATTTATAAATGTGGATTTATATTGTTAAAATTAATTATAATAAATATCATCCCTGATGAATTTGAATAACGTGGAGCACAACGAAACTGCATGCAATTGTTATTGTATTTAAAAAATTGTGTTGTATTTTAGGCAACAACAAAAAACATGTCTAATGGTAGCCAATGGTTCTCTGGAGATGGAAAGAAGTTTTTAAAAATGTTTTCTTGTGTGTTTTGCTTGCGATATTTTTCGAACACTTGCAGACTAGTAGGAAATTCTCAATTGAAGTGAATTTTCATTTGCATTTAATTTGATGAATTTTTCAATAGCATCATTCGGAACAACTACTGATGAAGATCTGTGGCTAGATTTGAAATAGCTATACGGTTTGCCAGGAATCATAGGAATACATTTGCAAAACTCCTTTTTGAAAACTATATTTCTATTAATTATAGAATGGAATGGAATTAAAAAGTAATAAATAATATATGGGCAAATCTACGGTATATTACGATTCCATGTCACTCAGGCTTTTAACCACTTTAAGAGCAATATATAATATTTCTGAAAGTGTCGTAATTTTCAAAACGACGAGTTTAACCTCGCCAACATCCAAAAGTTTTATAATTATGCTGTTAATGTGGTCTACTGAGCTAAGGTCTACCCTAATTTACCCAAATTTTGCTTGTAACTTTCGAAAGTTGTTCAACTCTTTTGGCTATAACTTTTTCGGCATAAAAGGAAATCGTTCTAATCCTTTTGTGGATGATAGTAATGGTGTTGCAAAATCTTCTACATGTTGAAAAAAATAAAAAATACTAGTAAGAAAATCGAAATTGCATGATATCAAACATTCGGAAATATGCGTGACTCACGCGAAAATAGGGCTCACGAAAACTCACTCACGCAAATATTGGACTCACGCACGCTCAAGCACGAAGATTTCTTCGCTACTCACGTTTACGCACGCACACGTGAGCAGAATTTGGTCTTGCTCACGCTCACTCGTGAATCACACCAATCACGTGACTCGTGTCCATCTCTATTCTGTTCCCTCAATAGAAATATAAGTTTTTATTTTTCCACCATTTTCGTTAAGTTAAGTACGCGCTTTTATTTAACTTCATTTCGGTTATCATTGATACAGATTAAGTATCTGCAGGACTGTCCCTGCAGTCGACGTAGCTAACGAATTTTTAGTTATTTCCCTAACTACCAATAACACAGTGAGACACTCAAAATTTGATACGCTTGAGACCAAAATAATCTAAAAGCTACTGATGAGAGATGAAAAACCATAGCTGGGTTTGGTCTGATTGACTAAGGTTTTTTTTTAATTGGCGTTTGAAGTTTTAGGCTTAGAAATGAATTTTTGATAAGAGAACACTTTTGGTAGTGCTGACACCTTCTGAAAACAAAAACGATAGAGACAACAAAGAAAGGGCACGCATAAGGACGGCAGATTTTTTTCTCTTACAAAAAAAAAACAAATATTGCATTCAATGCAAATAAATGTAAAAAGGGCCGTTATAAATCTATTAATTTTTTGTATTTATTATTTATAAATGTGGATTTATATTGTTAAAATTAATTATAATAAATATCATCCCTGATGAATTTGAATAACGTGGAGCACAACGAAACTGCATGCAATTGTTATTGTATTTAAAAAATTGTGTTGTATTTTAGGCAACAACAAAAAACATGTCTAATGGTAGCCAATGGTTCTCTGGAGATGGAAAGAAGTTTTTAAAAATGTTTTCTTGTGTGTTTTGCTTGCGATATTTTTCGAACACTTGCAGACTAGTAGGAAATTCTCAATTGAAGTGAATTTTCATTTGCATTTAATTTGATGAATTTTTCAATAGCATCATTCGGAACAACTACTGATGAAGATCTGTGGCTAGATTTGAAATAGCTATACGGTTTGCCAGGAATCATAGGAATACATTTGCAAAACTCCTTTTTGAAAACTATATTTCTATTAATTATAGAATGGAATGGAATTAAAAAGTAATAAATAATATATGGGCAAATCTACGGTATATTACGATTCCATGTCACTCAGGCTTTTAACCACTTTAAGAGCAATATATAATATTTCTGAAAGTGTCGTAATTTTCAAAACGACGAGTTTAACCTCGCCAACATCCAAAAGTTTTATAATTATGCTGTTAATGTGGTCTACTGAGCTAAGGTCTACCCTAATTTACCCAAATTTTGCTTGTAACTTTCGAAAGTTGTTCAACTCTTTTGGCTATAACTTTTTCGGCATAAAAGGAAATCGTTCTAATCCTTTTGTGGATGATAGTAATGGTGTTGCAAAATCTTCTACATGTTGAAAAAAGCATGTGCCATCAGTAAGGAATAAATGGTAGCTCTTCAAAATCTGTCACTCTGATTTTGCATAAAACGAAAATTAAGAGGATTTCCGTGTTTGCGCTTTCAGCCTCAACGTAATTGCAAATTTTTTTATATTGGATTATAAACGACAAACATACTAGCAAAAGGCGACCAAACAATTTAGTGTGCCTTCAGCAACAAAGAAATTATGACAGTACAAACATCATCAGGTCCATGCGTGCAGATTATGAAATTTCATATTTTTTGAAGAGCACATCCGCAGTTTGAGAAATATCTAGTGGCAACCTTATGTGATCGGTAAATATGAGTGTCAAATAGATCGAATTATTATTTTGGTGCCGAGAGCCAATTAGGTTAAATTTTGTTGATTTTCATAGGGTTTTCAAGCGTAACTTGCAATAGAACCAAAAGGGATAATCCGATCGTTTTACCACTTTCACAAAACAATAGTGCCTATAAACTCTATGATATATGCCAAATTTCAACCTTTAATTCTTTAAACTGCGGATGTGCCAATCAATTAAAAAATTAATTTTTAGCATTCTGTTGAGTAAAAAGTACCGTAAACCTAAAAACGTCATCCGATCTATTTAGCACTTTCACATAATAATTGCATTGATCATACGGATAATTTAAGATATATTGGATGCCATAATTCTGAAAACTGCGGATGTGCCTTCCATTTTAAATTTGCCTTTCAGCGAATTTTGGAGAAAAAACTGTTGTAGATAATTCAATGTTTTACCGATCCATTTAGCACTTTCACATAATAATTGTCATGGTAATATCTACCATTTAAGAGATATTTGACCCAATAATTCTTTAAACCGCTGATGTGCCACTCAATTTTGTTCTGCATTTTTTGATAATTTTTTTTTTATAGAACAAATTTTTAAATTTTCTAATAACTTATTTCGGAATATAGTATACAGAATTTTCATTCAAAAAGCCATAATCACATCACTTGTGCAATGAAACATAAATTTGAAAATTTTGTATCCTAAATATGTACATACATTCTTTGCTTCGTCTCTCTCAAATATCCCTTCAGACTGGTGCTTTTTACTATAGAGATAAATTGACTGGAAAAATCGTATGCAATTCTTTTTGTACACTTTCTGAATTCCTTCGGCATGATGCTGCTGCAGTTTGGGCACATTTGGAGCCAATATTAAACTTGATTACAAATACTGTGCCAAACATTTCTACAATACACTTCAAAAGCGACGGACCGTGCACTCAATATAAAAATAAAACAAACTTTTATTTATTTACTCATCACTGTGAAAAATTAAATTTAAATTATGGAACGTGAAATTTTACTGCACCAGGTCATGGAAAGGGTACAGCAGATGGAATTGGAGGTACGGTCAAGGGACTATGCGATAGAGCAGTAGCTCAAGGTAAAGATGTAACCAATGCTGAATCTATGATCAATATTATAAACTCTACAGCCTCACAGAAGATTAGAGCATTTTTAGTATTGGAAACTGGCATTGCTAGAATGGATTCAAATGTCAAATTATTGTCAAATGATTCAAATTATTATATTTAAAAATAAGTATTTATTTTCTTATTAAATTATTTTTTTTATTAATAAAACTTGTTTGAAAAAAATATATAAAAAATTAACTATACTACTTAAAATCAATCATGGAAACATAGTACGACTATCCGTTTTCTATTACGCTGTCAGTGATCATTGTAAATCTTAAAATATCTTTTCATCTTAAACCAGGGTCAAAGTCTGTAAAAATAACTCAAAACTTACAAATTAAGATAATTCTTATCTTTAGCCTAAATTTCCTCCAAAAACCAGATGTGTTGGACAAACTTGGAACCCAAATTCGGACTTGGAATGAAAATGTTTTTCGAAAACGTGTGGTTGCATCCCCCAAAAGTTAAAAATTTTGAAAATTTTACAAAATTTTACATTAAGCATGATACTGTTTGCATTTAAATACAACGAAGTTTGGGACTTGAAAGTTGGAAGTGTGTTGCAAATATATACATGGTTCCTGCAGAATATGTTTGGGAAAATATGTTAGAGAGGCCGATATTTTTCAGCGTGTGGTCATTTTAATGTCCATATGTGATGTTGGCTTTTGCATTCTAGCCATACAATTCCGATTGTGGCATTCGCTGTGTGGCTTGTCGCGCCGTCCTGTTGGAACCACATGTCCTCCAAGTCCACATTATCCAATTGGGGCCAAAAATATTCGATTATCATTGAACGGTAGCGATTCGCATTAACAGTAATGTGCCGGTCTTGATCATCACGGAAGAAGTACGGCCCAATGACGCCGCCGGCCCATAAACCGCACCAAACCGTAATTTTTTCGGGATGCAATGATGACTCATGGATTACGTGTAGATTGCTGTCTGACCAATAACGCATATTTTGCTTATTGACGAAGCCATTCAGTCAGAAATTAGCCTCAGCGCTGAAGATGATTTTCCGATGAAAATCCGAATCATTTTCAAGTTGTTGCTCAGCCCAATTCACGAACATACGACGCTTATGGTGGTCAAGCGGCTTCAGTTCTTGCGTCAATTTTATCTTGTAAGGATGTAGGCCAAGATGTTTTCGAAAACTTCGCCACAACGACGTCACAGACATGCCCAACGCTTGAGAACGACGTGTGAGAGACACATTTGGGCTTTCTTGAACTGAAGCCTCAGCGGCAGCAATATTCTCGACACTACCGACACTTTGTCTCACTGGCATGGGAATATTGTGTACTGTGCCTGTGGATTCAAATTTTTCCACTAGACGCTCAATTGTTGATCTGGTAGGATGATCATGACGACCATAAATTGGACCTAGCGCTCTTAAAGTTGAGGCCACTGACTCCAAATTTCGGTAGTAAATTTTAATAATTTCGACTCGTTGTTGGCTCGTATATCTTTCCATGATGAAATGGCAAACCTTACTGAAGACAAATGTCAAAAGAGCGGGAAAAAATATGGCATCGTTTGCTGTACCTATCGATTTACTTTTGTAGCGTCTCTGTTGAAAAACCCTTTACATACCTACATACATACCCAAGTACATACGAGTATTCAGTAGGCATATGAAACAATTTTTCCTTTATTATACAATTATTAAAGAGAATATTTAGCGGAAAGACTTATGTCATTTTTAGTAAAATATAATAACATCTGATCTGTGGACCTTTAAACAAAACAACGTAGCAAAATTAAAAAATGCGGCAGAAGAATTTGGTAAAATTAATGAATGTGTCGGATATAACATTCCTTACAGGTTAAGAATTAGAAAAGTATTCTGAGATAAAAAGCAGTGCCGCTCAAAGTAGCAACAATTTTCTGTCTGCCAGAGAAACGCAAAAAATATAACCTTTCGAATTGAATTGTAGGCATACAGTTCAGCCGATCATTATTTTGTTGGTGTCTATTGAAAACTATGTTAATTCGTTTCATTTCTTTACGTCTATCGAAATAAGTCGAAACTCTCTATAACGAATTCCAAGGCACCGGATGATTACATCGCTATATAGAAAATTCGTTATACTTATATAGAAATGACAATCAATTTTGTGCCTTTTACAATTTTTTTTAATTTTTGCAGTAGTTAGTTGTTTTGATTTGAATACATTTTTCAACCTTTTTCAAGAAAATTTTCGTATACTTTAAGAAAAGCAAATACAGTATTTAGTACGTTGTTTTTCGTTTCCAAATAGTACGAAAAGCTGAAATTGATGAAGAAAGTTTTCCATATGTGGGTAACGGCTTAGCAATATTGACATATTCTTCTTCGAACACATCTGAATCTGTTAAAATAAAAATAATAACGTACATCAAAAATGTATTAGCCACGGGGTTTCTTTATTATTGTTTATATACCTCAGATAGAGGGTACTCCCAAACTTTCTTGGACACTTTCGAGAATATCTTCGTCGGAAAAGTTGTCCAACTTTCATAAATCCCGCTTTTTTAAAATAGTTTGCAATTGTTTCGGATTTTATATTGACATTCCACACTTTGCTTAAGGTTCGATGGCACCCAGCAAATTAATGGCGGTATGAGGTTTTTCTCACTCATGTGTATCAAAATGTTTGTCAAAATAGGTGTTCTGTATTGTGTTTTAATGTCACAAATTATGCCCTGATCCATTATCTGAAGTAACGAAGTCATTTTGGGCGGGAAATAAGCAATTTCAATATATTTCAATTTGTCTTATACAAAAATGAAAACATATCTTTTTTGAGAAGCAAACTTTCGGTCCAATTTTAAAAGCCATTTCAAGAAAATGTTGCATATTATCCATGCTATCATGTTAAATTCATAATCCACGTTCCATATTGATTCCTTTGATGCATCTCCGATTCTTGGCCTTTCCGATAATAACCAATTTAACTTTCTCCGATCCTTTCATATTGCTTGCTACCATGACGGCTTTCCTCTCTTTGCTGTTTTCCTCTACTTCTAATTTGTAAAGGCCATCATTGTATTGCGTAAGTACTATGTCGTTTCGTCATAATTCTCTGTCAATTTTAGCAGGCTATTGGTCACCGACTCATCAGGACTTTGCATTTTTGCGCCAGCACTTTCTCCTCACAATGTTGTTTTGAACTATACCGTGAAGATTTTTGAATTTTTCAAACCATCCTACACTATTTAATTACAGCGACATTATCCATAAACACATCAACTCATTACAATGTGACAGAAATGAAAGAAATTTGTTTCGGGCCTAAACCAAACCAAAAAATTGTGAAAGTACCTGGATGTGGTATCGCAAAACCCCGCTCGGTTTGCCCCTATACGTTACAATTTTTTTTACAGGCCGAAGAAAATTTTGGAATTTACGCGAACGTAACGTTAGAAAAAGTATAATTTGTAAGTCTCACTTTTGGGTTAGGTTGGAAGATATAAATGACAAATATGGCCATTACAGGACATGGCGTTTCGTGAAATACTCGAGTAACAGTGTACTTTTCCCTAGAAATATATTAAAGGGAATTGTGAAATGGGAAAATGGCTACAATATTGCCAAAGGTTGTAACGCAATATTTCAAGCTGTTTACGATTTATTGAAGTAAATTCTGAAATAGGGCCCTGTCCCAACTCCAAAAGTTCTTTGCCCTGTAAAAAAATGGTTACCTATAGGGGCAAAACCGATCGGTGTTTTGTGATGCCACGTCCTAGGACTTTCACAAATTTTGGTTTGGTTGAGGCCCGAAACCCACTGTTGCACAGTGTTACCAGTCCAACAGCAAGCAGCAGTCAATTTGCCTAAACCCCAACCCCAGGTCAACTGGTATTGGATTGACAGTTTTGGTTCATGGTTCATTTTTCTATACATTTTTAAATAATTGGTCAACTTTGAAATATGAAATATAAGAAGACACCGAAAGATTTTAAAAGTTTGGATGGTTCAATAAGTGATGAGCATAACTATGAATATGAATGGAGTTCAAAGTGGAGCTACCGTCGTATACTATATCACTAAAGGCATAGGCTTTGATAAGAGTGCACCACCAAAGTAGCAACAAAATATTCGAAAAAAAATTGCATAAAATAATTTTGGCAAGAAAAAATGCGTCAATGCGATACAAATAATCATGTTAATGTAGAAAGTACGTAGTACATATTTGGACCGAAAATAATATTGAACTTTGACGGACAATTATAGATCACCCTGGAGACCTGGCATCGTGTATCTGCTTGAAGAGTTCTCGTTAAGTGGGTTTCAATATTTGAAAATATTGTCAATTAACCCACTAATACCCAGTGGCAACTTAAGTTGCCAGCAAAGGTCGTGCTCTTTTGAATACACCGAGAACGAAATGAAAGACAAAAACAAGAGAAGAACATTATTCTTTCTTATATTTTTATGTTTTATTTGAATTTAAATTTTTATGACCGTTTTTTGTTAGTTTTTGGTTAATGCATAATTAAAAAATGGCTGGTTTTTGTAGGTGTGCGAAGTTAGCCCCCCATTTTTGGAAATAAACATTTTTGAAGATTGTTCTGAATTGTTCTAGGATTGTTCTACATTGTTCCAAAACAATGATTTTCTAAAATATAATTTGTACCGGTAAATCGAAAAAAACAATATTAAACTTTGCACCCCATTTTGGAAAATCGAAATTTTTGCGGTTGTTCTGGGTTGTTCTAGTTGTTCTAAACATTGTTCCAAAACGATGATTTTCTAAAATATAATTTGTACTGGTAAATCGAAAAAAACCAATTTTAAAGTTGCACCCCATTTTTGAAAAAACAATTTTTTTGCGGTTGTTCTAGGTTGTTCTAGTTGTTCTAAACATTGTTCCAAAACAATGATTTTCTAAAATATAATTTGTACCGGTAAATCGAAAAAAACCAATTTTAAAGTTGCACCCCATTTTTGAAAAAAAAAATTTTTTTGCGGTTGTTCTAGGTTGTTCTAGTTGTTCTAAACATTGTTCCAAAACAATGATTTTCTAAAATATAATTTGTACCGGTAAATCGAAAAAAACCAATTTTAAAGTTGCACCCCACTTTTGGAAAAAAAATTTTTTTGCGGTTGTTCTAGTTGACAGAATGACAGAATTTACGTGACACGCACTTTTCGGGTTTTCAGGACATATAATTTTTGAAATTTGTTGATTTTTTTGAATATTTTTACTTTTTTTGTTACTTTTACACATTCGTACGTACTCACATATTTATAAACCTTGGTTTTCACACATTTGTAATAGCCAGCTATATAAGTGACTTCACACTCACACTAATATCGAAAATTTAGAAATGGAACTAGTTGAGTTCAGGAATAGTGTAATATGGAGAAACAAATTCGTGGAATTAAATTGTAAATTAGAGGAAAGTTATGAGAATACCGATAAATCATCATCATTACCAGAAGAAAGAATAGAAAATTTAATTTTAACAGTATGGAACTCAATTCCCAGTTCATTCACATCAATGAAAATTGCTACAGCGCTCTGTTTGGATCAACTTATAATAGTGAGCAGTTATTTTCCGCAATGAATTTTATTAAGTCCATTACAAGAAATCGTCTTGGAAATGATATATCTGCCGCTTGTGTGGCATTAAAAGTTACAAAATATTCACCAAGAATTACTACATTCGCATCGGAGCAACAACAACAAATTTCACAATAAATTAAAAATTATTTAATAAAAACTTATATTTACTAATTATAATAAAAAATGTATATGTTTAGTA
>CAWVPJ010000064.1:0-21465 GCA_963931995.1 Phaonia tiefii | reverse complement strand
GCCCAAATTTTTTTTCACAGGAATTTTGTCATTTATCTCTAAATGGGCATTTCTGAAATGGTCTACCTATTTCTGATATTCAAGAATTATATTTTTGCTTTTACGCAGGTGGAGTTACTATATTTGCCAAAGGTAGCCGGAATGTAAAATTTAGGTCCCAAACAATTGTTTTTCTCATAAATTGACATGATATTTTTTAGCAGTTTCTATTGGATGTTTGAATAAAATCTAATTATACTTCAATTATTTGAAGGCTGTTGTATGCCAGTTACGTGAACATGGCAAGTATGTGTAACTTGCACGTACTTTATTGACATATCACTATATGATATTACAATATAAGCTCTCGTGTACAGGTAGTAATAGTTGCATTGCCGCGCAGTTTATTCCTCATGCTTCAAACAAGTGTACAAATATTAGACGTTTTGTAATAGTGAAGTCGACGCTTTGCCGAAACAACGCTTAGGTGTGTGGGAACCGTAAAATGTGATATTATACCACAAGATACCGATAAATATACTGAAAAAATAGATTTCTCGGATAAATTTCAGTACGAAAAATTGTGCCGTTTGCAAAAAATTATGCTAAATAATTATTCTAAAATAAAAAAAAATTAAAAATGTTCAAAAAATTGAGCTACACAGCACTTGGCATAGTTTTTCAAAAAAACAAGTTCCAAAACCAAACAAATTTTGCCAAACCGGCACAAATTATGCCAATATGGTAACACTGATGCGAATAAAAGAGCATATACAAAATGCCAACAAAATAGCGGGAGGTTTTTTAGTAAATATGTTAAATTAAAGGTAAAATTATCGCACCAATGCCTGTCGGGTTATTTAAATAATCATGTAATATCTCACTTATGTTTACACATATGAAAAAATGATTTTTCTTTTAACTTCTATGGGTCACTAGGGCACATATATGAAAATTTCATCCCAACCGTACGACTCGATCTATGTGCAGGCTTTAATGGGTTTATCTATATGAACGTTTCTTGCCCGTCAATAATGGAAGAATTTAAGTGTTTAAAAAAGTTTTAATTGCTTACATAAATAGCAATAAAAGTGAGTCTGCAATAAGAATTTACATAGAGGGCAATATTAATATATGCGGAAAGTGCATCAATCGTGTAGTGAATCGAGTAACTAGAATGTTGATTCCGAATTTCAAAACATATTGGAATAACTGCAAACGCAATAAAAAGTTTTTCCTAAAAAGATAGGAGGATTGGATGAATGAGGAATTTTGCGTAGAAATGCCAGATACTCAGGCATCTTCTTCGCCTTCATTGAAAAAAGGGCGACCATCTTCATCCTTCGAAAAAGCTTCAAATCTGACGAAGAAAAAGAAAAACACGGTTTTTATTAAAGATCACTTGCGCAGTGCATATATCCAAGGATTACGACATAGTCATGGATCAGAAGAAGCAGAAATAGTAGATGTTTTAAGATCGACCAGCAGAGAGAAAAAACGACATATTTTTAAAATGCTCCTTTGGACAATGATGTAGCATTTAGTGTTTATACAGGGTGATTCAGGAAGTTCCGGACAAATATATCCAGCGTATTCCTTGGCTCATTTCATGAAGAAAAGTCCACTAGGACCATGTCCGAAAATGCAAGGGTGCGAAATGGCAGCGGGTTCAAAATTTTCGGATTGGTGGTCGGAGGGTAGTAGGGTAAAGTTTTAGATCTTTCTGTAAAAAGAATATTCAATATTGAAAATGTGATTATTGGGAACTATACGGATTTAGTTCTACACAGTAAATGGGGATGTGACGGATCTTCAGGCCAAAGTGAATATAAACAGATATTCTTTGAAGAATCAGAAAATATTTCAGATGCTCATTTGTTTATCGTCTCCCTCGTTCCTCTGAGAATTGTTGATATGAAAACAAATCATACGAGTATGGTGTAGGAAAACCCAAGTCCCAATACAGTTAGATTTTGTCGTTCCATATCAATTGAACAGTGCAAAGAATCTCCGGAAAACATACGTGAAGTGTCAGAAATAATGAATGATAGTATATCATTATTATTACCCATAGTAGTATGTAAAGATGGGAAAGAATCTAAAGTAATACATGCGTTCTATCAGACCATGATTGATGGAAAAGTATCCCAAGTGCTCACTAATACTTTATCAGCAGCAAAATGCACTATATGTGGAGCTACCCCGAAAGGTATGAAGGACCTACCTAAAGAACTTGGGAGATCAAATAACGAAAGCGCATATCAGTACGGGCTGTCAACACTCCATGCATGCATTCGATCAATGGAAGCTATTTTGCATAATATGGAGTTTAAAAGGTGGTCGACAGTAAAAGACGAACATAAGGAAATGAATGGAGAAAGGAAGAAAGACGTTCAAAAGCGGTTTCGAAAAGAGTGGCAATGCGGCGAGAACGTTCTTTGCTAACTGTGAAAAATCAGCTGTAATAACAGGTGTAGAGGCCGACCTTATAAAAAGGTAAGATATATTAATTGATGGAAGGCACTCATCCAGTGTAATGGACGTACGAGTGATCAGAGGAGCTAACATCGATTCTGATCACTACCTGGTAGCAGTAAAGGTTCGCACAAGATTAAGTAGAGCGAAAATCGTACGAAACCAGACGCAGAGGAAGCTGGACATCGGAAAGCTGCAATTGCCAGAGGTAGCCACAGCCTACTCAAGAAAGCGCTGTGGAAACCCATTTCCGACTCTATAAAAACTGCCGCAACAACCGTACTTGGTTTCGAAAAACCGCTTCGCAATAAACCGTGGTACTATGAAGAGTGTCGCATAGCAAATGACGAAAAGAACGCTGCACGTATGGTAATGCTTCAGTCAATTGCAACGCGAGCTGCAACTGAGCGGTATAGGGAGAAGAGAAAGGAGGTAAACCGTCTCTTTAGGCGTAAGAAACGGCAGTGGAGAAAACGCGAGAGTGAGAAAATTGAGACATACAGAAGGAAGAACGAAGCCCGAAAATTCTACCAAAAAGTTAAAAACGGAACTAATGGACATGGTTCAGGGCCCCCCTTCTGTAAAGACAAGGACGGAAATCTCGTCGCAGATGTGCAGAGCATGTTGGGAATATGGAGAGAGCATTTCTCCGCGCTACTAGTACCTGAGATATCCGATGACGATGGGACAATCGATCACAATATGGACGACGACGTCGATTGCCCCCCTCCTAACCTAGACGAGGTCAGAACAGCTATTGCCCGGCTTAAGAACAACAAAGCCGATGGATTGCCGGCGGAGCTGTTTAAGGCTGGCGGCGATGAGCTGATAAGGTGCATGCATCAGCTCATTAGCAAAATTTGGTTAGATGAATGCATGCCCGGCGATTGGAGTCTCAGTGTACTATGTCCCATATTTAAAAAAGGTGACCCGAGTATTTGTGCCAACTACCGTGGAATAAGCCTTTTATCCATAGCATATAAGGTTCTATCAAGTATAATGTGCGAAAGACTAAAACCAATTATCGCTGACCTGATTGGACCATACCAGATTTTCACGCTACGCCAAATCCTGGAGAAGACACACGAAAAACAAATCGACACCTATCATCTATTTATCGATTATAAAGCAGCCTTCGATAGTCCGATACGGGAGAAACTCTATGAAGCAATGTCTGAGCTTGGTATTCCTGCAAAACTCATACGCCTTTGCAGGATGACCTTGACGAACACCAAATCCGCAGTGAAAGTTGGTAAGGATCTTACCGAACCTTTCGAAACCAAGCGAGGCCTCAGGCAAGGCGACACCCTATCGTGCGATCTCTTTAACATCTTAATGGAGATCATTATGAGAAAAGCTGCAGTCAATATGAATAAAACCATCAGCAGCAAAAGTCACATGCTGCTCGCGTATGCTGATGATATAGATATCATTGGGCGCACAATTAGAGAAGTTACTGCGGTTTTTTCGAGAATTGAGAAGGAGTCAGCAAAAGTGGGTCCGACGGTGAATGAGGACAAGACAAAATTAATGGTTTCAACGAACAGGGCCTCTACGCGATTAGACCAAAGCGTGAACGTTGATAACCGTTATAACTTCGAGGTAGTGGACGAATTTATATACCTCGGATCTGCCGTGAACAAAAACAACAACGTCAGCCTTGAGATCAAACGGAGAATTGTGCTTGCGAATAGATGTTATTTTGGGCTAAGCAAGCACTTTAGAGATAAAGCCCTCTCTCGAGTAACAAAAGTCCAGCTGTACCAGACTCTCATTCAACCTGTCTTGCTTTATGGCGCAGAATCCTGGGTCCTATCGCAAGCAGACTAAACATCTGTAGGAGTCTTCGAGAGAAAAATACTCCGAAAAATGTATGGCCCTATAGTGCACAACGGCGAGTATCGGCGACGCATGAATCATGAGCTGTATGAGCTTTATCCTGACATTGACATAGTTAAGCGGATCAAGATAACGCGATTGCGCTGGCTAGGCCATGTCAGTAGAATGGATGAAGATGAACCAGCGCGAAGGCTTTTCGAAACCGAACTCGAAGGAAGACGAAAAATAGGAAGACCAAGACTCCGCTGGAGGGATCAGGTTGACGAATCCCTGCGTACACTTGGTATTGCCAACTGGAGAGATAAAGCAAAAGATCGAACTGGTTGGCGAAATATGTTAACTTCGTTTTGTAAGGTCCCTGACCCCCCGGGGTTGTCCGAGACCGGATAAGTAAGTAAGTAAGTAAGATATATTAGAAATTTGTATAATAAATTTCTGTATGTATTTCATTTCAAAGGTTTCATATCATTTTACAAACAATACAAAAAAAGTTGATGCTGATAAGGTTGGCGAATATGCGTGGGAAACAGCAAAACTGTTTAAAAGTAAGTGTGAATGGTACCAAATGCCCTCTTCAATACATAAACTCCTTATACATGGAGAGGAGATTATAAAACATTTTGGGATAATTCCCATTGGGGTTCTTTCAGAGGATGCACAGGACTCAAGAAATAAATGCGACAAGGCATCACGACGATTTCACTCTAGATAATGGTCGAGATATTCAACCAATGAGGACGTTTTTAATTACCTACTGTACTCTTCAGATCCATATACGAGTATATCATCCTTAAGGAATAATTATACCAAATATGTCAAAACACGGGATGATGATGCTGTAAAACTCTTAGGAAATTCGGAATATTTGCCTAGTGTTTTAAATACGACTGCAAGGATTGAAATTTTGAAATAAAAAATGTTACAAACAAAAATTTTTGAATTACAATGACAATAAGTTTATTATGAATCTGTTATGGTATAAATTGCAAGTATAATTTTTATTTTTTTATACAAAAAAATGTATTCTCTGGAAGTAAAAATAAAACAATCTCATTTTTAAACTTTAATAACTTTAAAAATAATTAAATTATCAACTTAAGTTTTCGCAAGGAACTACAATATATACTCAGTAATGTTCCCTCCAAATTTCAAAACAATCGGATGATAAATTACAAACTTACAGATTTTAGCTACGCAAAGCCCAAAAAATTAAGAAATATGTAGGTGACATCCTAGCAATTATAAAAAAGGACGATGCGGAAATTATCTTGACGACCCCTAACAGTCAACACTCAAAGATAAAATGTACGATTGAAAAGGAGATGAAAGGCAAAATAATCTATTTAGGTGCTAAATTACTACGAAAGGGAAATACAATTTATTTCGACTGGTACACCAAAGCAATGTCGTCGGGCCGAATTCTAAACTTCAACTCAATGCAACCAAAGTCGCAAAGTAACAAGAGTACTGACAATAATTGAAGAACAATATCATAACGAAAACATGAGGAAAATAACTAACATTCTACACAATAATAGCTTTCCAAAACCACTAATATGCCAGTTAATTGAAGTAATAAATATTTAAATTGAACGCGCCAAGAACATACAAATAGAGGACAACGGAAAATTAGATGACGCCCCCAAGAGCAAATATTTTAGAAGTGTAGCATACATCCCTGAATTAATTGACAACAAAAACCTTGTAGCATGCAACGGATAAGAAACTCAATCAATTCACGCTATGGTCTATCTGACCTACTGGTCGTCTGTGAGGTAGGATCTTGCCATCAAACACACTAATACCGCTACAATAAAATTTTACTTAAAAAACATGCTTACAAAAATCTAGAAAAGAAGAGTATAAAGAAAAAGAGAGAAAAAAGATAGATAGATATATAATAGATTTCCTTTTCTGAATTTGTAAAGGAATGCACCCAAGATGTTGTTGGCACATGCGAATAGCCAACTCTTCCTGTTTATCTGCATTTCCTTCGTGAAATATTTTGCAGATAAACCCAACTACAACCTAGAACTACATCCGCTTCCGATTAAAAATGTTGATACAGAAACTGAACGAATTTCCTTATTTAATTCGTGTTCGTGTGTTTATGTGTTCCAACAAAACTAAAAGAAACAGCTGATCGGGTCAATCAATGTACACATATATTGGTTTTATAAAGGACAATAATCCCCAAACGGAATAACAAACTACTTAAACCAATTTTTGCAAAAAAAAAACTTGCAAACTTGACATATCTTGTAAAGTTAACACAAAGGCTCGAGAATTGCTCTTAACTACCAAACAATATTTTAAATATTTGGCGAAATATCAGGCAAATGAGGAGGCAACCAGTAAATACATTTATATGAAGTATTTCCGTATACACTCCGGTTCACTTATTTCACTAATTCCATATTCAAATTCCATATTCAGCAGCCTGTATCTTTTGCAATTTGTAACCGATTGCAGAATTTTAAAACGGAAATGGAAGCTAGACATCTTGAGATATAAAAAAAAATCACGACAATAGTGGTTTCTTAACTATAGAACTTTTTTTGAGCAATTTATAAAAAAGTCCAAAAATGTGCTTTATTATTTTTTTTATTTTTAAAGTAAGCGATGATGTTTTGTAGGGATCGTTTGTTTATTACAATTTATTACATCTTAATCATTTTACGAGTCAAAATGGCAAAACAAAAAATTTTAAATCTATCAGAAAAAACTAAAATCGATGTTTACCGTTCTGATGGATTTTCTAACCGCACAATAGCTAAAAAAGTTGGACGGGGCCCAACAGTTGTCGACAATTACATCAAGAACCCCCAGGGGTATGGAAAAAATTTTAAGGGAAGGGTTTCATTGTCTTTATCTACGTATGAGAAAAGAAAAATCATCAGAATTGCTTCTGCTGAGCTTAAGCTTGAGTGGAAGCGAGCAAGTCATCAGTACGCAGAGTAATTAAGAGCTGGGAGTATCTTAAATTCCTGAAATTACAAAAAAGCCGCCACTTAATGCTCCTCGTAAGAAAAAGCTGCTTCAATTCGCAAGAGACTACATGGTATGGGATGAGCAGCCACGAGGTCATGTAAATGACTGGAGAGCCGTTGTATTTACGGATGAGAAGAAGTTTAATTTGGATGGGCCTGATGGCTACAACTATTATTTCCATGATCTGCGCAAAGAAACGCGTTTTTTGACCCGACATCACAGCGTAGAGGGTGGCGTTATGGTGTAGGGTGCTATTACGTACTATGGCACCATCGATCTTGAATTTGAAAGTGCAAAAATGACTGGTGCAAGCTTTAAAACGTTACTTTTCCGAAGTTCAGTGAACTCAAATAAAGTTCTTTAGGTAAGAAATCACTATTGTCATGATTTTTTTGTATCTCAAGATGTCTAGCTTCCATTTCCATTTAAAAATTCTGCAATCGGTTACAAATTGTAAATAAGTGAATAAGTGAACCGGAGTGTAAATACCCAAACACATAGCGCAAAAACTCTTCATGGTTTATGTCTTCGCTAGAGGGAAGATTGGGCTTTACTTCGTCGTTGTTCCTCTTTCGTTTTCGATCACTGAGCGCAAAATCACACGAAATCTCACCACAGTGGAAAAAATCACTTATGCTGAAATCATCAATTTCATAATTTTAAACGCGAATTTTAAACAATTTTTAAAATATGCCAAAAAAAAAACACTAACAAAAAACATGACTGAGAGAGATAACGGAAGGCTCTCACTCTCTCAGAGTAAAATAAGCACACATAAAAAAGATGTAAAACAAAACTTTGAATCACTTACGTTGTTGTTTGGTCCCACTATGAAAGGCCTTTCGTGATGAGATGAAGCAATAGTGAAGAAATAGGTAAAGATGACAGTGATAATGATGATTCCGATGATAATTATGCTTCCGGTAAATATGAGAATATTTGCAAAAGTTTTCGCCTTCTGCTCTAAGGTTTGTCAATTTTGCTGTTTGTAGACGTTAAGGATTTTGCACAAAGGATATTTTATTCGCAATTTTAAATCGAACATTAATTTACATACTTCGACACACGAATTTAAAAATAATTTCAGTTTCACACACTGCACATAAAATAACACTTACAAAAATACCACAACAATGAATAGGATATTTGAAAGTGTCCCTTTTTCCTCAAAAATAATCTAGCTTATCCACATTAATTACGTTGAACGGAACTTAAAAAATAAATGTAGAATTAATGAAGCTGAGTAGTGAGATTTAAAGTTATTTCTTATTTCGTGACTTTTAAATTGCACAAACCAAATGGCATCACTTTAAAGTGATACAACGGTCTCACAGAATTGGGGGAATGAGCTCTGCAGGGAGTAGATTAAACGTACTCCAACAGTCCATCCACATCCCTAAGATTAAATTTTGCGATAGACTCGGCACTATATATGTATATTGTGAGAGGAGAAGACATTTGTCTAAACTGAACGGTCGTATTTAGAAAACCAACCACATTTTGTGGACTCCCATCTGCTGTCTCCACAGCAGTGTTCAATTTCCAATAAGTTTCGTTTGAGCTCAAAAAGTCTAGAGCTGCTTGAGAACCAAGACATGATACCAAAGCATCAGTGTCCAGCAAACCTATTATTGGCACAGATCTTTAGTAATTTTGGTACCACAATTAGGACAATTCGCGTTGGTTTTAATGTGATTTGTGATACAATTTTCATGAAAAACAAGTCCACAAATAGTTTCCATTTTTGACCCCTTGTCATTTATTAAATTCTTGCAAATAGTGCACATAGGAAAATCACCGGCATTAGCACGAGAGGATCGAATGTCCTCTGTACTTCTCTGCAGAGGCATTTTTAGAAATTTTAGTACTCCACAGAAAAAACGAACAGAACTCAAATAAATCTAAGTAAAAATGTACCACAAAAAAATGTAAGCTTCTTTTTTTTAATATCGACAATAAAATAAAATGTTAACTCAGTATAAGAATAATACGAGGGTTGAATTTTATGTTTCGGGATTTGGCAACCCTAGTGTTGCAATATAGCAACTGACAGCTCTATCGTAAAGGTTTTTGAGGTTATGCGTACTCAGAACGTTTTGCTATACGAGTGCTATTTGTGTTGTTTACAGTAACTTAAAAGCTTCATCTCGGCCCAAAAATGGAATTAAATCGTGAACATATTCGTGCGAATATTTTTTACAACTTTCGACGTGGATTAACTCAGCAACAGTGCATGGATGAACTTAATTCAATTTTTGGCGATGAAGCTCCATCAAGGACCAGTCCTTATCGATGGTATGGTGAATTCAATCGTGGTCGTGGATCACTCCAAGACGAATTTCGTGAAGGTCGTCCAAAATCAGCTGTTGTTTCGAAAACCATTAATGCTGTGCGCGAACTGATTTTGCAAGATCGTCATGTGACCTATCGTGAGATTGAGACAACCTTAGGCATTAGTGGGACCAGCATACATTCAAAATGGCATAAACATTTGACTGTCAAAAAAAAATTTTCGCGTTGGACCCCACACAATTTGTCAATCGCGCAAAAAAAGGCTCGTGTCGATCGGTCGAAGGAAATGCTCCAAAAATACGATCGCGGTGCTTCGAAACACGTCTATGACATCGTGACAGGAGATAAATCCTGGATTTACGCGTATGAGCCCGAAAGTAAAGAGCAGTCAACTGTATGGGTGTTTCAAGATGAGCCAAATCCAACAAAAGTTGTTCGCTCCTGAAGCACTTCCAAGCAAATGGTCGCCCGTTTTTTCGGAAAAATCAGACGTAAATTCTGAGTTGTACACAACCATTTGTTTGCCAGTTGTCTTCCGAGAAATCAGGAAAACCAACCACTGAAGACGGATCACTCTACACGACTACAATACAAATACCATCAACGGTAGGGTTTCAGATAAAAATAAAAAATATTAAAATCCATAGTATTCGTTTATTTAACATGTGATAAACCTTATTTGTTTCTATATTTTAGTTTTCTTTTATTCAATTTATATTTTTTTATTTGTTTATTCAGTTTATGTTTTTATATTCTCTATACTCGTATATTCAAATTATTTATATTTATATTATTTACATATTTTATTAGAACATCATAAAAAAGGGGAAAAAATAAAAAAACTTCAACTAACATTAGGCCTTAAAAAAAATTAAAAAAAGAAACAGAAAGAAGAAAACAATGTAATTTTAACACAATAAAACCAATAACAAAATAAAATTCGTTTGATATTTGATCATCACCGGAAGTAGTAGGGTATATCAGCAAAACTAATAACTCAAATTCAGAAAAAAACGAAAGAAAAGTTCTTAGGAAAGGCATAGTTTCCCTGTGATTAGAACGTATAAGACAATGAACTTATATTCTAGAAAAAAACACTTTTCGATTCAACTTGTTAATTCAATGTTTAAGGTCTGTATTTGAAATATTACAAAAAGACAGTATCGCTCAACAACAAACTTATTTAAAACAAATTAAAAAAAAAACAAGAACGATCAGTATATTCCTCACCTCAGGTTACATCGGAAAGTAATACTGTTTTTTCTATAGGGGTATTGATTTAGTGGGAGAGATTAATGTCGGGAGTAATCTCTTGAGTTTACGTTCCAACGTAAGCGACGTCAGGTAGCTTAGTGGACTGTATTTAAGAGGGGGTTAGATAGCAGTTATTAATAATTTCTCAAGGGTTAGAGAAATTATACAGACAAGTTGAGAAAAATAGAAATGAGTAAAACCAAATGATGGAGTACAATTCAATATGTTTTGTTTATTGGGCTTTGTTGATGCTCACCAATTAGGGGTTCAAGGAACAGTGCCGAGTTTTTACAAGTTAAGTTCGCAAGAAACTAAGTAACAATTCACAATGATTTCAGTTGAGTGTAAAGTCTGCATATACAGTACAATACTTTAAATAGTAGTAGATAATAATTGTGTAGTAGTATTTTAGCAAACATTATAGTTCGATAATTCATTTTTTGTTAGATTAAAATTCCATTTTTACTTAATTATAAATTATATATGTATAATCGTAAGATTATACACTAGGAATGTAGATTGCATTGAAGTAATAATACACTGGACAAGTTAGGTTAAACGTTAAGCAAAAAGGAATGAAACAAATATGTAAAAAAATAGAGAATAATTTAAATTAAAAAAAAATAAAAAATGAACAAAAACTATAAAGGCTAAAAAACTCATCCGATAGCAACTTGTTGAAAATAGCATATTAAACCCACTCGTGCAGAGGCCATAATTCTAATCGAATATCCAAATAAATGAATTTACTCACACGAGAAACCAGACTTAATATATAAAAAAACAATCAATTCAATTTCAATCCACGCTTATATTTGCAGCACTGCTGCTCTATTCAAATTATAAATTCCACTAGTTAAGACTGGGTTGACGAAACGAATGAAATAAATTGAAATTGAAAAAAATAAGTAAAAGAAAAAATTAAAGCCGAGTGATACTGCTACGATATATAGAATATCAATTGGTCTTTAAACAAACAAACCAAAAAATGTATTCAGTTCACTCGGGCCCCAAGTTGGGCGCCAACAATTTTATAAATGTAGAATGCAACGGTTAATAAACTGAATGAATTCAATCTAATTATATCTGTTTGTATTGGTACGCTATGGTCTATCCGGACAACTGGCTCGGCTGGTAGGATATTGATATCAAATCCACTAATACCGCTACAATAAAATTTTACTTAAACACGTGCTTACAAAAAACTAGAACAGAACAGTATAAAGAAAAAGACAGAAGAAGCACAGATAGATATATAATAGATTTCCTTTTCTGAATTTGTAAAGGCAAGCACCCAAAATGTTGTTGGCACATGCGAATAGCCCACCCTTCCTGTTTATCTGCATTTCCTTCGTGAAATATTGTGCAGATAAACCCAACTACAACCCAGAACTACATCCGCTTCCGATCAAAAATCAAACTCACCGAACTGCTTATCACATATTGCAACAATTCATTTTATTAAAATTTAAAATTCCCATACCTTCACGTACTTAAATGTTTATAAAAAAATCATGAATTACGTACAGTATTCATTCTCCACTCAAATGCAAAAACAGAATTTTTAAATTTAAAATAATATAATTAGTATTCCTATCTTATAAAACAAGCAGGTAAGCTTAAATCTAACTAATCCTAACAATTAAGAAATTACGCCAAAATAAACCACGTATCAAAACCTAACAATTGTACGGATGTGGGTTGATACAGAAACTCAACGCATTTCCTTATTTAATTCGTGTTCGTGTGTTTATGTGTTCCAACAAAACTAACAGAATCAGCTGATCGGGCCAATGTACACATATATTGGACTTAGCAAGGACTTAAACCAATTTTTCAAAAAAAAACTTCCTAACTTGACCAATCCTGTAAAGTTAACACAAAGGCTCAAGAATTGCTCGTAACTACCAAACAATATTTTAAGTATTTGGCGAAATATCAGGAAAATGAGGAGGTAACCAGTAAATACATTTATATGAAGTATTTCCATACAAAAAGGCAGGCTTGAGTGTATCCTAACACTTAGCGCAAAAGCACTTCATGGTTTATGTGTTCGCTAGAGGGAAATTCCCTTTAAGGACTTTATTTCTTCGTTGTTCCTCTTTCGTTTTCGGTCACTGACCGCAATTAAATACTCTTGGTCAGGGGCGTTCTATGCCGTAGCTGATCAACCTTAGCGTTGGGGAAACATGCAGAATAAAGTAACAAAGAGAAATAGCGATAGATGACTGGAAGCATGTAGGATTGCTCAATGAGTTTTTCTCACATTTGTCTTTGTGCATTGAACCAAAAGTACAAACCTCATCAACTGAGAGTATTTTTGTGATAATTAAATCGACGAAAAAAGGCATAAGAACTGAAATAAAGCAAAATGTAATGAAGTTTTAGAGTAAAACTGTTCATACAGATTAAAATTGAAACACAAAGTTAGTTAAAAAGGATTTTTCTCATTCTGTGTGGGTTGCAAAGTCTGTATAACTCTGTGCTCCAACTTTTCCAGTGACTTTTCTTGGTTTCCAGTCCAAGAAAAACAGCTGTTGCATACTCTGAGTATATTACTCCATGCTCTTGGTCTTGTTTGAAACAGGAAATAACACGAAAACTCAATCATAATTTGAAACACTTTTTAAAATATGCCAAAAAAAACATTAACAAAAAAACATTACTTAGAGAGATAACGGAAGGCTCTCACTCTCTCTCAGAGTAGAATTTTAACGATGAGCTGAAGCAGGGGTGACGAAAAAGGTAAAGATGACTGTGATAATGATGATGATGATGATTCCGATGATAATTATGCTTCCGGTAAAGATGAGAATATTTGGTAAAGTTTTCGTGTTCTGCTCTAGGGTCAATTTTGCTGCTGTTCGTAGACATTAATGATTTTGCACATAGGATATTTTATTCGCAATTTTAAATCGAACATTAATTTACATACGTCGACACACGAATTTAAAAAAAAACACTTCAGTGTCAGACACTCCACATAAAATAACATTTAGAAAAATATCACAACAACGAGTAGGATATTTGAAAGTGCCCCCTTTTTCCCCCAAAAATAATCTAGCTTAACCACATTAATTACGATGAACGAAAATAAATGTAGAGTAAATGAGCTTAGTAGCGAAATTTAAAGTTATTTCTTATTTTGGGAACTTTTGAATTTTTTCTGTCTTCAATTTATTTTTCCTCAAAAGAAACGAAAACGAGACCGACTTCAATTTCAGTCTGACGCGTTCCCAACAAAAAAACCAATACGTCTAGCGATAAATTTTGTACTGAAACCTTAACGACTGACGGCAATGTGTGGGACACTGTAGATCGTAGACCAGTAGCTAATGACTGAATTCAGCATATTTTTGGTAGATATCACTAGGTGCCAGCAGTGCAGAGAAAAATTCCTTAAATTAAGACACTGCGAGAGAATTTATTTATGGTTCTATTACCTTATTAAACCGGCACCGAAGAGTGAATAAACCACACAGCTTCAGGGCAGGCAAATCTCCTCAGCAACTACATAACAGCGGCAAAGAGAAGAGAAAAAGAGAAATAAAGTAGCATCACACCAAAATCCCAAACAAGAAATGTTCCGAGATGTACAAAAAGATCTAGGTTCTAACACAAGTGATAAAATTACTTCATCTTTAATTTATATTAATTCGAAACGTAAACTAATTGAATTAATTTCGAAATCTAAAAAAACTAATTTTTAGAAAAATAACCGCGGAATACTCACTGAATTATAGGTTAAGGCACTTTAACAACTTTAAAAAAATTAAATTTAACATTTTTTATAGCCGAACTCTTTATATATCTCTCCAGTTGGTAATACCAAGTGTTCGCAGGGATTCGTCAACTTGATCCCTCCTGCCGCTGTCTGGGTTTTCCCATTTTTCGTCTTCCTTCGAGTTCAGTTTCGAAAACCCTTCATGCTGGTTCGTCTTCATCCATTCTACTGAAATGGCCTAGCCAGCACAATCGCGTTATTTTGATCCGCTTGACTATGTCAATGTCGAGATAAAGCTCATACAGCACATGGTTCATGCATCGCCGATACTCGCTGTTGTGCACTATAGAGCCATAAATCTTTAGGAGTATTTTTATCTCGAAGACTCCTACAGATGCTTCATCTGCTTGCGATAAGACCCAGGATTCTGCGCAATAAAACAAGACAGGGTCTATGAGAGTCTGGTCTAGCTGGATTTGTGTCATTCGGGAGAGGGATTTATCTCTGAAGTGCTTGCTTAGCCCTAAATAACTTCTATTTGCAACCACAATTCTCCTCTTGATCTCAAGGCTGATGTTGTTTGTATTATTTACGGCAGGTCCGAGGAATATAAATTCATCCATTACCTCGAAATTATAACGCTTTGGTCTAATCGCGTGGATGCCCTGCGATCCACCCACTTTTGCTGACTCCTTCTCAATTCTCGAACACCCCACTAACTTTTCTAATTGTGCACCCAATGATATCGATATCACCTGCATACGTGAGCAGTATGTGACTTGCTGCTGATGATTTTATTCATGTTGACTGCAGCTTTTCTCATAATGATGAAGAGATCGGACGATAGTGTGTCGCCTTGCCTGAGGCCTCGCTTTGTTTCGAACGGTTCGGTAAGATCCTTACCAACTTTCACTGCGGAGTTGGTGTTCGTCAAGGTCATCCTGCAAAGGTGTATGAGTTTTGCGGGAATACCAAGCTCAAATATTGCTTCGCAGAGTTTCTCCCGTATCGGGCTATCGAAGGCCGTGTAACGTAAGGGAATATTTTCTAATCATAATTATCTTTGATGACCGGACCATTTGGATCCAACCAGAATTGATAAAGACAAACCTAAAAAAAAAATTTGTTGCCACTTGATTAATCCAAAGGACGGGAGGGTTTTGAGGCCTAGGGCTTTTACATCTCAGCTCTAAGGGTGTTTTTCTTTGAATATGGGTGTTTTAAGAGATTAAGATTTTCGTTTTGTTTTCATGTATTGGGGCCTTAAAGCGCGCGTGAATTCTTTTATTTGTTAAAGGGTACCATTCGCATACTGGGACAAGATCCCCGCCCATTTCTACCACTTCGAGTTAGCTTTCCGAGCACGCGCGTAAAGTTCCTATGTTGCGATTAACAGCTAATAAGAAGGAACTTGGACAAAATGTTCTTTCTTTAGGTTTGTCTTTATCAATTCTGGTTGGATCCAAATGGTCCGGTCATCAAAGATAATTATGATTAGAAAATATTCCCTTACGTTACAAATAAATGGCGCCCAACGTGGGGCACCGAAGCGTCAGAATTTTCAATTTAAATTGCATCGGCAATAAATTTTAAAATCATGAATATATGCAACACCTTTTGATTGTTTTGGTAACCTCATTTGTTACATCTAATCTATTTTATTCACATAGGAAACATTATTTTTGAATTCTATCAATTTGTTGATGGTATCTTGTCACTATTGTGTTGTCTGTTTGGTGGTTGCACCAAGAGCGATATATTTTGTAAATTCGTGGTTGGAAATATTGCATTAAGATAAATTAAGTCTTCTGGCAATCCACTGTGATATTTATATTTATTCGTTCAATTTTTGTTAGGTGATTTGATACAAGGAAAAGGCAGAGACTTATTTATAGGCATAGAGGCTATTTGGTATGATACAAAGAAGAGGTTTGGAATTACGATTGTTGAAAAAGAGCAATGATTTCTCAATCGTCCCCTTTTCATAGGTCAATATTCAAATTACTTCCGTTGATTATAACTATTCTCAGATATTATACACCCTATTCATTGGAAAATGTTCGTATAAGTGTTGCAAACCGTTTTTACTGAAAACCCTAAGTTTTACTATATATTTAAATTTGAAGAAAAAAAAAATTGTTGAAATTGGAAGACAATGTCTCTCTTGCGCAGTAATGAGAATATTCCTAATCAGATTACACCCGATACTGTGAAGCAATGCTCAGTTTGTAAAAAAGACTATGAAATTGATGAGTGTTTAGTGGCAACCCACTGCGGCCATATTTTCCATAGGGAATGTATTTTACGGATTTTGGAGGAAACAAATGCATGCCCCATATGTTTCAAGTTGTGTCGTCAAACGACTCTTAAACCTTATAATTTTTCTGCAGAAGTAGAAGCATCTGCATCAGTTCAGCCTTCCCCGGGAAATTATAATAATAACAATCCAACCGGGACTATTCCAAAAGTCTATCAAAAGAAGAAAAAAAGGAATACTAACAATACACATGATAATATGTCCCAGACCACGGGATTTATTGGAGGCAATCAAAATCGTGTGAATCTTTCATCGGATAATATAGTTAATACTTCCCAGAGGAATACTAATGAACTGAACAACTCACGGTTACATAGTCAATATAACGTTAGTGGAGAATCACTTCAACTTCTAATTGATGAGGCAGTTAGCAGGCAATTTGCTCTCACACATATTTCACAACCTATAACTAGAACCAGTTTAGGAGCTCGTAATTTCGACAGCCAATCAAATAGAAATGCACAAAGTAGACCACAGTATGCTCGAACGGGAAACGCTCGATCCTTTGAGTTAACTACGGACAGAATCTCGAATATAATTTCTGGTTGGCATATCTTATTTAGTGGGGAAAATGAAGATTCTCTTTCCGTTGACGATTTTATCTACAGAGTCGACGCCCTTACTATGCAAAGTTTGCGTGGTGACTTCGATGTTTTGTGTCGTCATCTTCATTTACTATTTAGGGACAAAGCATTACATTGGTACTGGCGTTACCACAAGACTGCTCCCAGACTAGATTGGAATTCCCTTTGTCGGGAACTGGGCAACCAATTTCGGGATAGCCGAACAGACTACGACTTCTTGGATCAGTTACGTGGTCGTAAACAAAAAGTAGGCGAACGATTTGATGCATTTTATGATGCCGTCTTAAAGATAACAGATCGGTTACAATCACCATTACTTGAAATAGAATTGGTAGAGATCTTAAAAAGGAACCTTCGTCCAGAAGTGCGAAAGGGTCTTTTGCATTTCCATATAAATTCTCTATCTAAATTGAGGGAATTTGTGAGGAAATACGAAATACTAGAAGATGAGTTAAACCCAAGTCCTAGACATACCAGAAATATTTTGGGCCGAAGAAATATTGCAGAACTAGAATCTCATAGTTTAGCTGAGGATGTACACATTGAGGTAGATGAAATTAAAGAATTTATTTGTTGGAATTGTTCTGAGCCAGGTCATAAATATGACGAATGTATGGCTGAAAGAAAAATATTTTGTTATGGGTGTGGTTCACCTAATACGTACAAACCTAATTGCATAAAGTGTAACAAGTTTCCAAAAAACGGGCCAACCCAGCCGAAAGGCAAACAGAACACACCAAAATCCAACTAATACTAACATCCACTGAAAGTCAAACCGATCCTACAGATGGAAACTCTGAAAAAGAGAGAACGAAGTCGAATTATAACAAGTCGGGGTTTCCACAACATTGGAAACCTTATCACATTCGACTAGCAGAGTACAACCTTGTGAGAAGTCGAATTTTTAATGACGAGATAGTTGTTGAACCACAGGTTAAACGGGTGAAGCGTTCGACTAAACGATTTAGAGACTTTTGGAGGAAAGTAGTAAGAAGTAGGAAATGTTATTGTTCAGCCATAGTTTCTAATGTGAAAAGCATTGATTTAAGACCCTTTGCCACGGTAAAGATTTTTAATGAAGAAGTGTTAGGTATGATCGATACTGGCGCTACGATTTCGTGTTTTGGGTCAGATTTTGCGAAAAGATTTCTGGAAGAAAGTAAATGCAAATGGGAAAAATTCAATATATTCATAAAAACCGCCGATGGTAGTAAACACTGTGCGGTTGGTAAAGTCACTACAGAGGTGATTTTTAGAGGACGGACGAATATTTTAAACTTTGTTTTAATACCCCAATTGTCTCAAAACTTGTATTTAGGTGTGGATTTTGTACGCTCTTTCGGGTTGGGGAAAGATTTATTCGTTGAAAATGATAGACAACATAACTTACACATTAGCGAGATAAATGTTGCATCGGATAGACATAACTTAAATGAAGAACAGGAGAGTAAACTTGCAATTGCCGTTAATTCATTTCCCTCGTATTCAAAAGAAGGATTAGGTCGAACATCTCTAGTGACACATGAAATTGAAACCGGTCAAAATCGACCAATTAAGCAACGACATTTTGCCGTATCGCCAGCTGTAGAAAAACTTCTATTTGCGGAAATAGACCGTATGTTACAGTTAGGTGTCATTGAGGAATCTCAGAGTCCATGGTCATCGCCTGTGACACTAGTTGTCAAGCCTGGGAAGGTACGGCTGTGTCTGGACGCAAGAAAGGTCAACAGTGTTACAGTGAAAGACGCTTATCCTTTGCCCCTAATCGATGGAATATTAAGTAGGCTCCCAAAGGCAAGATACATCACAAGTCTTGACCTTAAGGATGCCTTTTGGCAAATTCCTTTAGATGAAGGTTCAAAGGAAAAGACTGCTTTCACTGTACCTGGTCGTCCATTGTACCAGTTCGTCACCATGCCGTTTGGGTTATGCAACGCCCCACAGACGATGACTCGACTGATGGACAAAGTCATCCCCCCTCATCTTCGGACAAAGGTTTTTGTGTATTTGGATGACTTGCTGCTTATCACGGAAACCTTTGAAGAGCATTTAGAGTTATTGCATGAAATTGCGTTATATATAAGAAAAGCGAAATTGACTATAAATATTGAAAAAAGTAAGTTTGTGATTAAAGAGGTAAAATATTTGGGGCATATAATAGGTTATGGTACGATAAAAACTGACCCGGAGAAAGTGCAAGCTATACGAGATTTTCCTTTGCCAACCTCAGTTAAACAGCTTCGGAGATTCTTGGGAATATGTGGGTGGTATAGACGATTCGTTCGTAATTTTGCGTCACATAGCGCTCCATTAACGGATATGCTCCAAAAGGCCCGAAAATTTGCCTGGTTTGATGAGGGGAAAACTGCCTTTGAGGTAATGAAAAATTCATTATGTTCAGCTCCCGTTCTTCACAACCCTGACTTTTCGCGGCCATTTTCAATCCAATGCGATGCCAGCAAATATGGCATTGGAGCGGTTCTTGCTCAAAGAAACGAAGATGGAGATGAGGTACCAATAGCGTATATGAGTCATAAGTTGACATCTCCACAGAAAAACTATAGTGTTTCTGAGCAAGAATGCTTAGCTGCCGTCATGGCTGTGAAGAAATTTCGTGCGTATGTGGAAGGCCATGACTTTGAAATTATAACCGACCATGCATCACTGAAATGGCTGATGACCCAATCAGACCTACATGGTAGACTTGCACGCTGGGCGCTTAAGCTGCAGGGCTTTCGTTTTACAATAACTCATAGGAAAGGTAGCCAAAATATAGTACCGGATACTTTGTCTCGTATGTATTCAGAGAATAATGAGTCAATAGATAGCATGGACTTAGATGATATCATTATGGGGGAAATCGAAAATTCTCTGGAAATAGATTTGGACTCGATAGAATTTAAATCTGTTGAATATTTAAATTTGATAGAAAAACTTCAATTTAGATTGAAATATCTCCCTGATATTAGAATAGAGGACGGGTTTATTTACAAACGCATTGAACACGCTACGGGGAATGAAATACAGGAACAGATGTCCTGGAAGCTTTGGGTACCATCCGCAATGACACCAGATGTTATAAAACGGGCTCACGATCACCCACTATCTTCTCATGGTGGAGTTGGTAAGACCATACGACGCATCCGAACATTTTTCTTTTGGCCGAAAATGGTGCAACAGATAACAGAATATGTTCTTTCATGTGAAATTTGTAAGCAGGCGAAACATACAAATCAAATTTTACGTCCACCTATGGGTCAACAGCAAATATCTGTTAGACCATTTCAAAAATTATACTTGGATTTACTAGGGCCTTATCCAAGATCTTCCTCGGGAAACATAGGTATTATAATCGTTTTGGATCACCTCTCCAAATTTCATTTTTTGGAACCCATAAGAAAATTTACATCTAACGTTATCGTGGAATTTATGGAGAACAGAATTTTCCACATCTTCGGTGTTCCAGAATCCATCACTACTGATAACGGGGTACAATTCAAATCCAATTTGTTTAGATCACTCTTAAAGTCATACGGAGTGTTTCATAATTTGACTGCAATTTACTCACCACAGGCTAATGCAAGCGAGCGAGTAAATCGTTCCGTTTTAGCAGCCATTCGATCCTACGTTAAGCCATCTCAGAAAGATTGGGATGAGAAACTTTCATCAATAAGTTGTGCTCTTCGGAGTTCAACTCATGCTTCTACTGGGTTCTCCCCCTACTACTTGTTATTTGGTCAGAACATGTTATTAAACGGGCAGTCGTATTCATTGTTAAGAAGGTTAAATTTATTGGGTGAACCATCTTCACTTGTGAAAACCGATGAGAGATTAGAATTACTTCGAGAAAAAGCACAGGCCAATATAAGAAAGTCGTATGAAAAGAATGCACGAACGTATAATTTGAGGTCACGCCCTGTTAATTTTGAAATTGGTCAAACCGTATTCAGGAAAAACTTTGCGCAATCAAAAGCTGTGGATCACTTCAACAGCAAACTCGCTCATCAATA
>CAWVPJ010000063.1:0-98732 GCA_963931995.1 Phaonia tiefii | reverse complement strand
ACAAAAAGAATGTCTAACTAAATCCACAAACAACTAGGTATTTAAATAAAGTAAATAATAAGTAAGTCACATAAACCAAATAATCAATAAATAAATACATAATTAATAATATATAAGTACATAAATGAATATAGAGTTAGATTATAAACGATAGTATATGAAGGATATAATATAAATATATAAATATAAATTAAATCAATTAATAATTATACCTAAATTAGATACAATAAGCTAGGTGGATACATAAGTGTATATATTATCATTCCCAATTAAGATAGAAATATTCATAAACAGTACACAAAGAATTTTCCAAATTATTAACTTATAAATAACAACATACTCATATATCTAAATAGATTCCTGGTCAAATAAAAACACGAATTAAATAAAATATATACAAGTGCATAAATAAGGAACAAATGAATATCCAACTTCAACAATAATATCTACAATACCATAAGTAGTTAAATAATAGATAAAATGAGCAAGACATTTAAAGATTCCAATAAATAAATACATATATCATAGAAGAAATATAGAAACTAATTATATATATAAATAAGATATACAAATAAAAAAGTATAAATAACATTATACATAAATACATACAACCGATGCATCAACATGCATCTTAATACATGTTGATACACCGATCAATAAGGATATCTACGTAGATATAAGTTAAATAAAAGGATATATAAGCAAATATACATCCATAAACAACTAGATAAATAAAATACAAGAGATAAATATATAAAGGTATATAAATAAGCATCCATATTCGTAAATAAATAAATAATAACTAATTAAATACATAAGTCCTCAAAATATATAAATATAAGCATATATTATACGAAGAAATAGGGGAATATCTAGCCACATCCATAAATCATCAAGTAACTAAGGGATTAAAGAAATAGATATATAGGCAAGTAAATAAAACATAAATAATTTGCCGTATAGACATTTAGATAATAAATAAAATTGTGGAAAAAATAATTATACATATAAAGGAATAAGGGAATACATACATAACTGTTTCATATCATAAATAATCATTTAAATACATATATACATACAGTAACCAAGTCATAAACCCAAAATTACATAACAGATAAATAAGGATGAATCACTAACATAACAAATTCAATACAAAATACTTGAGTAGATAAATAAATAAATATATATATAGGTAAAATATATAAATACGCAAATAATGTGAATAAATAGTAAATAAAAGATACATATCTAAATATAACTACATAACCAAATATTCAGATAACTAAATGGATTTCTAAACCAAGGCTAAATGAATATTTGAATTGACCAATAATAAATAAATACATAGCTTAGGTAATTAAATAAATAGATACAACACATAAGCATATTATAATAACTATATACATAGATAATTAAGTAAGTAAATATGTAGATAAATATTTTAATTAATAAATAAATATTAAAATACATATATAAAGATGGATAGGTACATAGAATAAATAAGTAGATAAGCGAATAAATAAATAGATACATAAATTAGTAAGTGAATAGAATAATAACAAAATCAATAGGTATATACAATCAAATAGATAAGTAAATAGACAAATGAATAAGTAAATGATAGATAATAAATATATAGTAAAAAGTAAATGATAAATATACATTTACATAGATAGTTAATCTGATAAATAAATGTATATAGGCAAATAAGTGGGTACATTAATAACTAGGTAAATAAATATACCAAATTACATAATAAAATAACTATGTATGTAAATAAATGAACTATATAGATATATAAATGACTAAGTTCATAATTAAATAGGTAAATAAACAAATAAATACATAGATATAGTAAATAAAATAACAACAACATCAGTAAATCAATAAATACATACACAATCAAATGGATCATCAAAGAAAAGTAAATGATAAATAATACATAAATAATGAGTAAATAAATAATAAATAAATGTGTATATAAGTAAATAAGTGGGTAACTTAATAATTAGGTAAATAAAATACAAAAAATACATAAATAAATAAATTATCTAGGTGTGCAAATAGATGAACTATACAGATACAAGCATGCGATCTGTCAAGTATAACATATATGAGTGAATAGAGATACATTCCCCATAAACCTATCATGAAAGGGAAAAAACCCCCTCTTCCAGGTTCGATGTGACCACTTCACACCTCAATATTCCCTCTCACACATGTGAGAATTCTCCCTTTAAAACCTACAACTGCGGTTCACCCATCAAAGCAAACTTTTCTGCCTAATTCTTCCCGAATTACCTCATTCCCCTTTATCCTATTCTCCCAGATCTTCTACATACTTCTCCCTCTTCCAGAAGAGCCAGACCAAAACTAGCACAACGGTAGATACGGCATTCCATTCCACTAATGTGATCCACATTCCTGGGATATCCGGATTTGACATTCCCGGTTCGCAACACTGTAAGTCGGATTCGAATATGTGCCTCAAACAAGGTGATAACCACCCAGGGCCCATTATATGACCGAAAGGTTCCGGGAGATCACAGCGGGTGGCACCAATGACTGTGCGAGGCCGGTTATACATGTAACTCTTTCGAAAACGGTAGTCAATATGCAAATCAGACAGTCCTATCCTCTTACCGTAATCCATCTCTGCATCTCTCGGTCGCCCTCTCTACCATGAAGGAAAGGAATGTAGATCTCCATCTCCATTTTTTATCCCTACATTATTTCCGATCATACTACAGG
Organism: Phaonia tiefii; assembly: GCA_963931995.1. Taxonomy (NCBI): domain Eukaryota; kingdom Metazoa; phylum Arthropoda; class Insecta; order Diptera; family Muscidae; genus Phaonia; species Phaonia tiefii. Next base: position 95,981 of record CAWVPJ010000063.1, on the reverse strand, counting down.
CAATATATGAACTATACAGATAAAAGCATGCGATCTGTCGAGTATATCATATGTGAGTGAATACATTCCCCATAAACCTATGATGAAGGGGAAAAAACACTCTTCCAGGTTCGATGTGACCACTTCACACCTCAATATTCCCTCCCACACATGTGAAAAATCTCCCTCCAAAAACTACAACTGCGGTTCACCCATCAAAGCAAACTTTTCCCGCCTAATTCTTCCTGAATTACTTCATTCCTCTTTATCCCATTCTCCCAGATCTTCTACATATTTCTCCTTCCCTCAGAAGAGCCCGACCAAACCAGCACAACAGTAGATACGGCATTCCATTCCACTAATGTGATTCACATTCCTGGGATATCCGGATTTGACATTCCCGGTTCGCAACACCGTAAGTCGGATTCGAATATGTGCCTCAAACAAGGTGATAACCACCCAGGGCCCATTATATGACCGAAAGGTTCCGGGAGATCACAGCGGGTGGCACCAAAGACTGTGCGAGGCCGGTTACACATGTAACTCTTTCGAAAAACGGTAGTCAATATGCAAATCAGACAGTCCTATCCTCTTACCGTAATCTATCTCTGTACCTCCCGGTCGTCCTCTCTACCATGAAGGATAGGAATGTAGATCTCTATCTCATTTTCATCCCTACCCCAGCAGAGTTGAACCTCTATTCTCCCATCTATCACATATTAATCCTTACATCTCATAATGTCACAAAAATTTATATTCAGTTTCCCAATTCACAGATAACACCCCACACGTAACAAAGAACACAACACCTAGCCAAGCCCCGCAACATACACATACTTATAAAGTTAGAGGCCCACACCGAGTTGGCAAACAAGACCGAATTATCAGGTAAATCATAAAGTTCATGAACTCTGCCATAACATAAATTAAAGATTAAATTCATTTCAGCAGCCAATGTCGCATACCGAATACTAAAAGGATGTCCCACATTGTTCAGCACATGGAACAATCCAATACGTGTATATTCCAAAAAATAAACCAGACTATAAGCACCACACATCATACCAACAATGAGACTTTGAATGTGAAAACCCTACAGAGCCCTCAACACCAAATATTGAGTCATATAGGACCACCAGGTAAAGTATATATTCACTTTCCATCCCATTATAAAACACATCACACCATTCACTGTATAAGACAGCAGCCACTATTCATGACATCACATAACTCACTAGACACATTACATCAATCACATCTGGAGTGCGTTGATCTATAACCCCATTAGGCTGAGAAAACAAAAAATGGCCCCGAAAAGACAGATTCCAATTCAGCCAATTTAGAGTCGAATTAAACCCAAGAATAAATGCATCTAACTGAAGCCATATGAATAGTATTGAAGATATGATTAATTATACTGATTCACAACTACCCTGCATTGAATGGCAAAATATTTTCCCAAACAATATTGCCCTAAAAAATAAAAAATTTAAACTGACAGCAACCAAATCAAATTGAATCCTCATAAGTCCCACCTGTTTGGGTTGAATCACACGGAAGAACTAAAAATAAACTGAAAAGATATGGTCTGCATGCATTACACCAATATATACATCCTCAGTCCAATAGGGTCTAATTGAGTCCAATCCGACCGAAAAAACATATATTAAAGGGTTGAATTTAATTGACTCAATTTCTATTGAATCATATACATATGCCTCAGAACAGAATTGGAACTACTCAAAAATGTATACTGAGTTAATTCATTCTAACAACAATGCGTCAAAGAAAATTTAAGCCGACTATAATGATCCAACAATTGAATTACATAAAATCTAAATTAGACAACATTACTTCAAATCATATCGACAAACTATGTGCATACATATCTACGTGTATACAAGTAATTAAATGGGAAATACAACAAACCAAAAATAATAATAAATTACCGAATTGGACAAAAAATTGACCCAATCAAAGTTAAAACGAATCACCCTACATGGAGTCGAATGAACCTAGTTGAATCAATTTTATATATAATAAAGCTGACTCAACCTGAATATAACTAGACCTGAATACAAGGCCCAGATCGAATTGGGATGAATTTGAATCCACAAAACCAAAACCCCCTTAAACAAAAACCCAAATGGGGTTAACTTTATTAAATAATCAAATTGAATTGAGCGGAATGAAGAACTGACTTGAATTAAATCAATCCAAACAATGGACCTAGTAACTGCGCTTGTACTAAATCCAACCAGAATAACGAGCCGAATTGAATTAAGTGGAGTTGAATACAGATACTGAATTTGAACTAATCAGAAATGAAGAACCAAAAAAACTGAGCTATAAATCAGATAATCACATCAAACATATTGGATCCGACCGAATCGAGTCAAAGCTATACAGAATTAAACCTTTTACCAGTATTGTATCAAATAAGAAAGTAAAATAGATAAAAATTGGGCCGAGTCACAAAACAATCTAGAAATCTTCATGTTAAAACCAACTCTAGCTGAATTGAGCTGAGTTTTCCCGATAAAACCCGGAATTGGGCACCATTGAATCGATCCAGAATTATCCAAAATACTGAACTCAAAATGAATTGAGTTGAATTAGTAACAGTGAAAAACCAATTAAACCTGTATGGTTTAATCTTCACCCCATATTAGCCTAAACCGTACTGAACAGAAAACAAGTCAAAAACAAACCGAATCCTATCTGAACAAAGGAGTCTAGTCAAAGTTTTCCAAAATGACTTGCATATTAAATGGAGACGATTTGAACTTAGTTGAATCAAAATTCACGTAGAATAGAGCAGACCCAAATTGAAACGCCCTAATCTGGAATACATAAACCCAAATTGAAACACATTACACAAAAACATACTACCTTGGGTTGAACTTGAGTAAACCGAGCTGAACAAAGGAACTGGACTAAATAAAACCAATCCCGTTAATCGACCTACAAAACGGTCAACCAAAGATACTGAGTTATAGACAAAATTCCCCTCGTTCAGCCACCCAATTAAACACTAAACAACAAAATATATCCCAAGATATTAATAATACACAGGACACACCAAAAATATTACTAAACTACTAATAAATAATAAACCACACATAACTGACACCGAAATAACCACCAGTGATAATAAATAATGATTAATAAACACCAAACCCATACATAATCCATGATTAATACTGATGATATATAATACGACATATATTATCAAACAATAACTACTACATAATGGATGATTAATTCATAATAAAATAGCAAAAAAAACCCCCCAGGCAACGAATACAAGACCTACAGTAAATAATGCCCTTTGAGTCATAAATTCACAAGAATGAGAAAATTATATCACTGATTCTGAAACAAAGAAAACAGAAAATATATAAACATTAACATTTTTCCAAAAACAGTCAATAGTCATGCCCGTGCAGGGCAACAGTCTAGGTATTCCCGGAACGTTTTCGCCCTTACCCAAGGGGCTCATCAGCGGGATTCTACATGGAGTATGCATAGCATAGCGAATGTCCTTCATAAACGTCATCTTATATTTAACCTATTTAAGTATGAGTATTGCATATATTTAAATTATGTTACATATACTTATCTATGAGATTTATGTTACATATATACTATAGGTAATACATATATCTATGGTTAACACATATATTTATTGGATATATATCAATGCATAAATTTTCCACCATAAACTTACGTTTTCCATGAAGAGTAATTGCTCCATATCTCTAGCATCAATATCGTCTCCACCATTCCAAATTAGAGATTCAATTTCCATTAATTATTCACTTCTTATCTTATTCACATATCACCAAATTGCATCCACCAATTTTCCAAATATATAACCTTGCATTCACTAAATGATGGTCCTTCTAACAATTACCCAAAAAATCATAAATATTCCAAGAGAATACAATAATTCACTAAGACGACCCCGTTACCAGAACCGCTTTCATTTATATCGACCACGAGACTGATCCAAAATTTATCTCACTCTTTTGTCTAACGGTCATAAGCCTCCTCAACAACTGTGGCGTCAGAAAATTTTTTTGATTTATCGCGGGAAAAAATTCTCCAAATAAGCTCCACCCCTTTTTTTTCCTGTATCCATTAACATATACACAAAACCATGCATAATCTAGATATGTGAAATTCACAGATATCTTCACTATACTACACCTAGCCTGCAGGTCTAAAAACAAACCGAAAAACCCGTCAATATATTGCGTATAAACCCCAGATTATATGTACATAACCTATGAACTATGGTATATCGTTTCAGTATCTCAACACATCACATACATCACACCGATATATACATTACAGTACACTTACAAAATCTTCATTCACAATTTTCCCAGGACTGTACCTCCATTTTCACAAACGCTTGAACATATACCAATTCAAGACAACAACCCTTTGGTATAGATATTCCCTCTCCCATCACCTCTGTGTCCGGTACAGTTCTCTGAAATTGCTGAAAAAATACTTTCCGAATTCCCTTATACCGACTGAAAGAAGGAGAGTCTCTCAATCCTCCTTTTTCCCACTAAAAACCCTTTGACCCTGAGATCATTTTATCCATAATCTAAATACGATCTCCAAGGGGATACAAAAACACTGTTACGATCAACAATTCATTATAAGGTGGAAACAAAAATTCCCCACATATTCACAAAATGACCTGATAAAAAATTGTTTTCCGTCCACCCATATGGACCAAACAAAATCTGTCGCATATAACCTATAGCACGTATCCCATTGTCTTGACAAAAACAAAATTCTCAACTTTCATCCTGCGGTCAAAAATAAAGTTCCCATAGTCCCTAGAAGACACCCCAAAAAATTAAATGGGAACAAGGAAAAAAATGTTTTCACCGTGAGAATTATCACATATTACGTCAAAATATTACATTCCTATCAAACCTTTCCCTTACAACATATTCTACACTTGTTACTCCTCACAAGCCGTAAGCCAATTGTCAATTGTCAACATTATCCCTAAATTATAATTTTCCATTCAACTTCAGAAATCTCTAAGACCGACCAAAAACCCTTCTATCATGGGTAACACATCAAGATTATCTCTAGCAGTAAAAACTTCATACCCCTGCACAGAATGTGAAGTTATCCAACACTGTTATCTGGAAAAAACAATTATCATCATCCAACACTACAATTGGAAGATACGCACGATAACCGCCATTTTCCACTGGCTAAAAAAATTCCACTAACTGTAACCAAGCTCACTCAGGCTATCGCGCGCTTCCTCAATCGCCATCAGTATAAGTATCGACAAAGAACATTCAACACGGTTCTTTATAACCTGTCGTAATAAAATTAATAGTAAAATAAAATTTCTCAACATATTCCAAAAAGTTTTCTAACAGTGAAAAAATTCCAAAAAACATTGTTTACAACAAATTAATAGTAAAATAAAGTCCCCCAACATATCCCAAAAAGTTTTCTAACAGTGAAAAAAATTTTTCCCAAAGTATTCTCCATTCTCCCATACATAGATCGCCTTCATATGACTCTAATCCTAACCTATAAAATTTCCCATATTAAAATATAATCCCTTGAAAACCGTATGTGCTTCTGGAGCTCCAATCAATAAAAAGTGTCGCGTACGATATACAATATATATTCCATCCGAAATATACATCCATTTTCCATCTCGGGGTTTATATTACGGCTACATAATGGATCACCTGCCACTCAATAGGTCCATTGTCCATCCCATCACAAGTAAATTGACAGTAAAGTAAAAACTCTCAACATCTTCCAAGAGTTCTAAGCCAGTGAAAAATCACAAGCTATTCTCCATTTTATCATATACAGACCTCCTCATATAACTTCTAATTCTAACCTATAAAATTCATCATAATAGAGCATAACCCATCAGCATATTCATGGAACTCTAACTAACAAAGAAGTGTCACGCACAATATAAAAAATATACGTCCCACCTGACGTATATATCATTCTCCATTCCAGGATTTTCATATCAACTACACATTGGGTCCCTTGTCATACAATGGATCCATTGTCCACTCTACCATAACCTTCAAATAATGGACACAGCATCATAAGCATATTATCTATTCACCGTCTTTTCTCCCACGTAGGAAAACATGTCAGAGGTACCGATATGTAACAATCATTCCAACGCAGAACAAACTGTACCACCTATCTCTTGTCAACCTGATGTCACACCTTTAGATATGCTGATAGCCACCGCACAGGAATTATGTTACATTGATCCTTATCCCATCAAATGTGAGGCCGACGCAAATGTAACCTACGTTTTACAGACTACCCAATGTGCCAATAACACTCCATCTACATCTCAGTACATAGGTGTTGATCCCTTATCCATACCACATAGCAATAGCTTGACCATTTGTCCCACATCAGCTACTCCTTCACATATTACCTATTCACACTCTAGTGCGTTGCCCACCGTCCCGCAAGTAACAGTGTCGGATCATCTATCACTGTCCACCCCCTATCCAACAAGCATCGAAAAACAAGGTAAAAACCCCTGAAATTCATTTGCAATCAGCTAATCCCATTATAGTCTTCAAAATTAGAACCATCTACATTAACTTCCATTATTTTCCAGGTTCATATTTTCCGAAAAACGACACAAAATTGCCCATTCCCAGGAATGATGCAATGTCCAGTACACATTCTTTACGGCATCTGAAACCTTATAGCCGAGAAAAAACCAACAACATAAGCAAGGCTAAAACTCAGAAAATTCGCTCACCAAAACCGGACAATAGTATACCCGTATGTCATACATCTCCAATCTCAAGTAATATTTCGTCACGGAGTTTTGACAGTCAAGGGACACACTACTCACAAGTAGGTATGTACGATTCACATGACGAGAAGAAGGCAAGCTTCAGATTCAATCACAACCAGTGGACACATATGACCGTAAGTGTACAATTCTTTCCCATACGTAATTTTACAAGTCTTTACCCTTATCAAGCCCCCACGAGTGGCTAGTCACGGGTATGTACCCAGGGTGGATCGTGTTCAAAAACACATAAATAATGTACGACGACGCTTGCCACCATATGAGCGCAGCAAACTCATTGGCCATCGCGCTCAACTTGTAATGAAAAGGAGAAAATTTGAGCGACTGATTCGCGAATTGGACTGTGCGCTACATCCAGAATATTGCTACTACTCACATAATAGCAAATTGACGTTCTCGAGTAAATACGGGTCATGTCGGTGCAGCGAGTATCTCGATACCACTTCAGACGAGGATTAAAGCAATACAGTGATCCAACCAAAAAATATACTCTCACCTATTCTAACTCCGCCTTACACATTCCACCATACATATTTCCAGAACTTCATCTCATTATAACAAGATTATAATCACCTGCAAGATCTAACACACTTCCATTATACTATCTCAAAAATCATTCTCACCATACAACATTCTATCCACTTAATTACCTTTAAGCCACTAGAACAAAGACCGCATACCTTTCCACTAAAAACACACCTAAAAGCCATTAAATTCGATCACATATCTGCACAGAAGTGAGTATAGATTATGGTATCTAATTGTATACTAACTACCCCATACAGTATTCCTCAATATAGAGTAACCACCTCATGAGGGGATATAACAACCACAGAACCCATGCAATAAACCCTGAACAAGTTGACGAGAAACCAATTACAAGCCAGAGTATCAGAACAGATCAAAAATAAAACCACAACCTCTCCGTGTATTGATTACGGGTGGAACATCACTTCACATATTCTAACACAAAAAATCGGAATTATAAGAAAGACTTCAATGGGCACACTACTCACAAGTAGGTATGTACGATTCACATGACAAGAAGAAGGCAAACCTCAGATTCAATCACAACCAGTGGATACATATGACTACAAGTGTCCAATCCTCCTTCCATGTAATCCCACAAGGCCTTATCCTTATTAAGCCACCACAAGTGGCTAATCACAGGCATACACTCAGGGTGGATTGTATTCAAAACCACATAAATAATGTACGACGACGCTTACCACCATGCCAGCGTAGCAATCTCATGGCCATCACGTTCAACCTTTCATGAAGCGGAGAAAAAATTTTTTTGAGCGATTGATTCGCGAACTGGACTTCACATATTTTAGCACAAAAAACTTGGGATTATAGGAAAAAACTTTACAGTTGAAGACTACCCGGATAAAGGCAATTTTTCCGAAAAAACAGGTTCAAGTAAATTAGTAATCTAGGGGTATGTAATTCATGAATGTCCTATATTTCACACATCTCATATCTTAACAATATCCAAAAATCTGATGAGTATAATATAAGCGATCATCTTACTACTTCAATTCTCAACTTGAGAGCGAAAGGCAAGTCACAAGATGAATTTTCCAACGAAAAAATATCGGCTACTCGTACGTGACAATATCGATGAAATATATGCACTTGACGATAGTACCGATTTTCAACTTAGAACACATGAAAAAAGAGGGGGGGACAAGGTCCCAGCAACATGTTCACCAACGATATGGAAGGATCACACACATGTCACACCACATGTATAAGGTGTCACATATGATCCCCGCGAAAAAACTCATGCCCATGTATAAAAACAAGGGAACAAAAATTGTTTCCATAATACGTCCAATATATTGAAAGTTTTGTATAGAATATACAAACTTATATACAATTATGCAAAACAACCCTGCATAATTATCTGCATCTATTCAACAGTAAAACATCTATCAGCATCCCCTTACTAACATAATCATCCTGTCATATTCTTCTTCCCAGATCATCTGAATCATCACTACAAAAACAATCGTCTCAATTGTCTCCTAAACCAGATATACTTATCTAAAATTTTTAAGAAATAATAAAAAGAAATATATATACCGCAAAAATTCCTCATTCATATCACAAATAATCATAATCATCCCAATCACTTACAAAAAAATAAGCAATAGTATATCGATTGTCATGAAATTGTAGTGCATAACAGCTACTCAACTTGATAACTTTAAAAAACCTGACCAGGAAAAACAAAATTCACCACCAATGTAAGTATGAAAAAAACCCCCCAAAAAGAAATAATATCACACGAAAAAACCCCCCCAATACACAAAGAAATCTTCCCTTTTATATATTCACAATCATATCATCCCGACGATCCTCTGACAAATATTAAATTTACCCTTTCAGCTCTCACATCCAAGAATCCAGGCTAATAAAACATCCTGGCCATAATCATCATTCTCATTCCGGACCGAGGTTAGCCATATGCATATGGTTATATCTACATCACTCAACCGACTCATCAACATCATAAACAATCTGATAATCCGTCAATCATATCTCTCTGAAGTAAGTATATATTATAAAGCCATAGCGTTAACAAAAATCTCGATAGCTGAGATTCAACTCACCCCTAAATTGAATACTGACATACTCCTTTCCTCGCAACTTCTCTCCATATGCAAATTTTTAACACCATCATTTCCCGACAAAATAGGATTAACACTTCTCTTATACCCCTTAATAGGTTGCCACCCTCTCATAAACACCATATCCTCAAACCACATCTTCTCATTCTTCTATAATACGATTGTTAAATTTTAAACTACTATGTCACCCAACCATATTCCCCTAGTAGGAGGAATTGGACTTATCATGTCAGATTTCCCTCACTTCTCCAGGTGGTAAGCCCCACTACAACTCCTGCATATACAAACATATACTCATGACAGTCAACACATAATTTCACTTGCAGTAATATATCACTACCTAGGGACAATGGCTCAACAACCAAACCAACATTCCATCCCGAATCTCGCCGAGACCACAAACAATGCCACAGTAAACAAATCTTCGAGCCTTCTAGTACAATCTCCAGTAATGGTAGAAGGGGGGTTTCAAAACCTTACCGATATCCCAGTGCCACCTGATGTAGCCACAATTTTGAGTTTCGGCGTGAGATTCGTACCACCTGTCCTACCGACCTTTGGTGAATATATCCACAACCTGTATCGCGTGCACACTTCATCCCTTGGGTTACATAAGGACCCCACGATATATCTACGAGGGTACTTGGCCAAATCTTTTGACGGAATGTTAAGAATCATTCAGACCCAACCAACATCTTACGACATGAAATTATCCCTAATGATCCAAAAAACAAAACAGTTCCTAGCTACTCATAGGGCAGTATGCTTGGTCCAAAGCGACAAAGGAAAGAGTATAGTCATGATAACAAAGGACGATTATCATATAAAAATGGATCAACTGATAGCCAAATGTACAAAGAAGGGTGCCTACACTGAGATCACAGATATCACTGAGGTACACAGAGTTAAGGACAACTGGTATTCCAAATACAAAGAACTATCACATCGTCTACTGAGAGAATGGAAAGACGCCAAACAAGGGAAAAGATCAGTTCCTTTCCCTACCAGCTTGAAAATATTATTATCAAAATTTTGCATTCCAAACCTACCATTACCCTACTTATATGGTAGCTTAAAAACACATAAAGACGACATACCTTGTCGACCTATATGTAGCACCCGTATATGGTATTCATATCCACTGCAAAAAATTATATGTCATGTGCTCTCCCGGGTCACGGAAGGCCAATTATGCACCTATAACATAAGGAATGTGGACGACGCCGCCGCTCGTTTACGAGCTACTATTGTGTTCAAAGATTTCAAATTTATCAAATTCGACATCGAAGACATGTACACAAATATGGATCGTCTCGAAATTCTCAACTTAGTACGACACCTTACATCTAGTGATACCTACAAGAATGGAAGTCATATAAGTAGTGAATTACTTATGGATTGTCTAGAGTTGTGTCTTGGTGTAAACACTATGTTCACATATAATCAACGGACCTTCAATCAATTACGTGGATTACCACAAGGTGCCTGTGATTCTGGATTGTTGGCCACAATACTCCTAGACCACATCCTACAGACCCATCATCACGAGATTTTCATCAATAACCGAGTGGTGTGGAGCATGAAATATATGGATGACTTATGTTTCTTTGTCCATAAGGATTATAAAGACTCGTTACAACAAAAACTCACCACATATACCCAGCTAAACTACACCATAGAAGAGGAAGAAAAAAGTACTCTGTCCCACATTGAGAATCAGGTAGTGTATGGAAACATTTCATTCCTAGACATAGATGTTCACAGATGTGAGAGAAATGTCTTCATAAGGACCTATACAAAACCTATGGTCAGTCAGCGGATGTGTCATTTTTTGACACGAAGTCCCATACAATGGAAAGAGAATACTGTGACATACTACATACGACGGGTATTGAACCGTGTTAGCAACCCATTCCTTCTTGAAGATCTATACAACTTGGAACATAAATTCACAGCCAACATGTATCCACGGGTGTTGTTCTCCAACAGCCTGATCAGAAACATACAAAAACATCTAGGGGCCTGCCAACATGCTCTCTCATGCATACGCCAGTATACATATCCCAACCTATGTAGTCTAGGTGATCTCAGAACACGTCAGTCCATCTTGACTCAATACACTAAAAATTTGTGCCCCATATCAAATCTACAATTTCACAATCTTCAACCGAAAATACATTACGAATTCGGATTACAAGAGCAAGTCAGATCCTACAACCCCTCTATTCCCTTCATCTGTGAGGAATTCAGCATCATCCTACGACGAATATATTACGAGTTAGGGGGAGGCATTTTAACCCATAAAAACGGACCTACACTTTTCCAATTATTAAACATGCAGATGTCCACTCCCGATCCCACTTCAGATACAACAAAGAAAATGAAGACATACATAGTCAAATGTCCCAATTGTGACCTCCTATACCTAGTATGTGGGGCCAATGAACTAAATAATATACTGGAACACGTACAATCTCTTGACAAAAATCCCATAACAATGCATATGAAAAACTTTGGACATGAAAGTCCCAGTACTCAAATGCCAAATGTCCTAAATCTAGATGTCTATCCTACCATACCACTGCAGGATCGAATAGTCCTAATGAAGGCAGTGTATAGTAGTATAGGTCATGAGTGCGTAGCCACCGAGGATCTAACCAATATACCATTATATGTACGTCAAGGTCTCAATCATTATTTAAACCGCAATAGAAAGCCATCTTCGGTATGATTCCACATAAACCTAACATTGACCCTATACATAACGTACAAATAATATCTTCACCTCCACCATAGGCAATTCAGGATTCCCTTGCCGAACTCATGTGAACCATTGGAAATCGAATGTGATAACCAGAACGTATTTGATGTGGCGAACTCAATGTTCAACTATGTCAAACTAAAAAAACGCCTGTAAGTGTCAAGCACCCAATATCAATCAAGTTTCCTTATATACCAAAATTGTACGTATTCTCCCACATAGACCAATTTTCCACACTACATCATGTTTTCCTTAACCCACAAAACCAATATTCATATAATTTTCCGAAAAAAATTGTTTCCTACCCCTTTATTTTCCACATCCATCTCCAAAAATTGCGGCGATCTAATATTCTCTCATCTTCTCGTATAATACCACAAAAAGCCATCCAAAAAACGACAAACTCAAGACGTATAACACACAAAAAATTTCCCATGAAAATAAACCAATGAAAGAACCAGTGTCAGAGCATGACCTATTGCGACAACTCTTTCCAGTGTAAGTAATGGACATTAATCATAATCCATCCAATTTACTCCATATTCTCCTAATCAAGATAATATGTTCAGATACCAACCTCCCTTCTCTTATCAGTGTCACTAATCTTCCCTATTTCAGACACCATCATCACTAAAAAGATCACAAAACAGCCGTCATCTCCTAATCATGCTCATCTACACCACCCTTGTGACATCTTCATACCTAACCATACCAGAGATATCTTACAACATAATTTTCCACCAAAAATCATCATGCAGAAAGTCTTCCAACCTTACCAAAAAAGAATTTGTGATCATTAACCATCCATGTAGTCATTACCACCAATATAATTTCCATTTTAACCGTAATCATTAACCTATTTTTGATCTTATCATCATAAACCATTATACAATATATATATATATATATTCACTGAATTATACACTCACTCACAATTTTAAAGAACTAAATTCACCACTTATCCTTAACATATGCCAATGTAATTTCCAACCATTTTCCCTTACAATTGTATCCCCTCACATATTCCGCACCTTTTCAAAAAATGTTATCTCAAAAACCATATTATCGTACCTATCATTGACAAACCTTTCCACCTATATCAAGTCCTAGAAAATAAATTAAAAAATTAAAAAAATTTTTTTCCCACGGGAGCAATGTCATAAGACAACTACCAACCTCTGTTAATTCTAAAGTCTCATCAGTACATTATCAGTCTATCCATATTTACTTACATCATTTTCCCATATTATCGGGCCAATCACAACCCATCACATTCTAATTTTCAAATTATATGTACATCTCATAACAATTTTAAAAATGAATTTACGAACCAAATAAACCTACATAATTCTCTTAAACAAATTTATCTTTCACTACCTAAATCCTAGAAGCCTCACCGGTATCAGAATCGTAGTAAGTATGGACAACCAATCACAGCCCTGAACCAATGAAATTATCAATACGCATACCTACCCAATGTATAATAGACAGGTAGATTTTCAAATACACAACTATGCAACCAAAAACCACGGACGCTTAACTTATTACAAAAATAAATAAAGGAACAAAAAACCGATACCTAAAATCAGCCAAAGAATGGCTGAAATTAGTGGATAAATACATACCAATGTAAGATCTACATAACAACTGTATATTCACATAGACAAAGAGGAATAAATGGATTTACAGACAATCACCCAACCAATTATCGAAACAGTCAAATATACTGTATAACTAAGGGAGTACAGACCCGTAAAAATGTTACCATAGTAAGTATGATGATCAACATAAACTAGAAATTCTACAAGTATCTGTGTGGAGGCTACCAATGTTAAATCTACTTTTATATAAACCAACATATAAGATCCCCATAACACTAGGATAATACCATAGAACTATAATAGTGAAATATAATAGAACAATATCTAAACTAATAAATGAGCAAACAAACCAAAATTACATACAGGAAATATATAATAATGCCTATACTAAAAACATGAACAAATGAACATAATAATACATAGATTAAATGACAAATTAAATTACATTCAAAAATAATAAGATAGGTAGAATAATGCAAAAATTAACCAGGTAAATGGATGTAATACATATACTAAATACACCAATTCAATAAAATATCACCATACAGTAAATACAACAATCAAATAAAAAGGCCAAGATACCCATATACAAATACGTAAATTAAATACTATATGTGATTTTGAACCAAACACATATTTGAGCAAAAATAAGAAACACTAGATAACATTACATTATATGAAAGTATACCACTAATTAATATGCATAGATATATAGGTAAAATACATAAATCAAATAGAGTACAATAATTTAAAGGAATTAAAAAGGGTAAATAAAATAGATTGGATAATATTAAATAGAATAATTATATTAAAAGCAAAAATAATATAAATTCAATAAAATAGAGCAAAACAGATTAGATTAACTACACTAAACAAATAAAAACATACAGATAGAATATAATAAATAAATAAATAAAATATAACAGATACAACCAATAAAATACAAGATAAATCTATGAACATATACATTCAACTAAATAGTACAGACCGAACCAAAAAACACAATTTCATACACACATAACTTATCATAAACCAATTTTCCACATATAGCATCAGTCAACAGATACGTAATCACATATAAATTATACTCCGTAGAAGGTTCAATATAATACTGGAAGGTTCAGTGCAAATATAGAACAGGGAAAACAAAAGACAAAAGGCAGAAAATATATATATGTGTAGGTAATACTATAGGCTGTGGTCTGTGGTGGCATCCGACCTGGAATCCCATTCCAGAAGGCCTTTACCACTAATTTTCACAGACTACAGGTTCGGGTCAAAAATATATAAATACACATAATCTCACATGATACATATAACTTGAAATACACATACACTAGTCAGATACAAAGCCCCATCATGTATGACAAGATTGCTGCTCCTTAGGAGAATCTTAATTAATCATACCTTTTAGAGATATATATACGTAAAATATGGGACCAAATATACACAATATATATGTCCTGTCATATAAATTAACACTTGCGTTCCAATATGATACTATGTAGACTGTTTTATATGGTGACACAAGACCTGGAATCCCATTCCAAGAGGTCCCGATCAGTAATAACCAACATACAACAGGTTGAGGACATTGTATAAATGATACATCTCTCCGTGTAAACATAATATATATTAATTTACTTTAATACACATGCCAATACGTCAATATGAAGACCTGTTTCAAGTATGACAAGATTGCTGCTCCTTTCAGAGAATCTTACATATAACCATACCCACAGGAAATAGACATACTCTAATAGGTATATATAAAAAATAAAAAATAAAAAATATCCAGCACACATATCATAAGTAAGTATACAAAAACATCAAATACAAACGGACCTATTAATATATACTATGACAGATAAAATTCTAGAGCCATTTTGGAATATTATCCATCCTAATTGACTTAACAAATATAAAGTACATAAATTCAAATGAACAGAATAATATGAAGACCCTAGGACATAACGTATTATTAACTAGGTAGATAACTAAACATGTAAAACTAGCCTAAAGGAATCTAAGCAATATATAAGAATATGATGCGATATATATACGTGGAATCAACATATATTAAGGTCATGGTATCAAGTATAGTATACCATCATACCAACTTATCATTAATCTTTCCCATCATGTCCAGACATAATAAAACAGAGACCCCACATCCCTATTCCCCAAGATGACATGTGAGTACCCAGGAGAGTGTAGAAACGGAATATGCAACATGGAATTCTCATGAAGATCAGGGTAAGCGAATTCATTTTCTAAAGGTTCTTAGGATCCGACAAAAATTGGATCTTGTGAGACAGTAATCGAAGCTAGTACACTTCTTTTACCCTCACTCTAAGACTAACAAAAAATGAGCCCTATAACTACAAGGGAAATAATATTAGAAGGACTAAGTCTCCTTATTACAAAAGGGATTTCCCATTACCAGATTGTTTCCTGCTTGAGCTTTCACCTAGAAAACCATAATGGTACCACACTTGTTCCGACTACTTTATTGTTTCCTGCAGGAGACTGTAGTAAGAGACATTTAGTGGTCCAAAAAGGCCTCTTTATGAAAAAATAACACACGTCACAGGTTCTATGGGTAATATGGTCTTTGGAAAATTAGACGAAATGATCACCCCCCCGGTCAGAGGGAGTATCCTAACAGATCTGCACATCACATACCCACTGTGGTTATGTGAATGTTCGGCAAGAGGTGAATCCATATAATGATTCCATAATGGCAATCATTCCATAGAGTGCATCCCCGCTACAGATAGAGAAAACAAGTATCAAACATTAATTAATTGAGTTCGTCTACTTGAACTTGGCACAAAAAAATATTGGTAACTACCCTATTCAAGACGGTGATCATATGGGCCTATGTACGGATATCTAGATGTATACCGTATTATATCAATCAGCAGATAGGTACATAGCAGATAGAAAATAAGTAGTAGATAATAACCACCAATCAATAACCAGGAAAACGGTAGACGATAGATGGAAAATACTGTATAACCGGATAAACAATAAATAATTACTAATAATAATGGAAATATGCTATCTAAATACTGGACGATGCTGATTCGAGTTTATCACGTGAACATATAATATTGGTATCTACACAAATACATAAATAGAATCCATACATAAATAAAAAATGAATTGACTATTCTAAAAAAACCACCTTAAACCAACAATTTTGGCTAGAAACACCAAACTTCTAGTAAATTACTGAGAAAAACCCCACTACAAATAAACTAATAGTAGTAAATGAAAATAGAAAAAATAAATAAAATTAATAAATAGAATATCTAAAGTAAATAAACAGAACAACCTAACAAATAGACTTGAATACAATAAGAACAAAATAAACCAACTACAACAAATACAATACATAAATTATAGAAGATCAGATAACAAGAATTAAACAAAATTAACACAATAAATAGAATAGAGTAACATGAAAAAGCCTATCTGATTGAATGAAAATAGCCAAACCCCTTATCTATATTAAAATAACTAAAAGTCAAGTTAATAACAAAAATAATTACAGTGAAAACAGATATCATAAAGAACTTATTTCTAATACAATAATAAATTAAGTTAAATAAATACTTAAAACAAAGTTAACCATTTTCAACAAGTGAGTCCGTCTACTTGAACTTGGCATAAAAAGAATATACCTTATATATTGTAAATCACACATCCTACTCATACTACACAAGCCTGCACCTAAAACATGAATTATTCAATATAAAGAAAAATGATAACCTACAGCTTATATACAGTATCAAAATCATGGTATAGACCACATGATAAAATTATAATAATACAAACTGTAATCCCTATAAAAATGAGTGTAAATCCTAGTCTCTAGGCATACATCTTAAGACAAATTAAATATAACTTGTATGGTCACTCTCCTGTATTTACCGTATCCAAACTATCAGCTTAAACAAAAGCACTTAGGTTTATTGAAAATATAATCTAATCATTTATCCAAAAACCCCCCTGGGCAATTAACCACATCAGCTCCCGTTCAATTTTCAAGAAACATATTGCAATTTCACAGAATTTCACTCCTCCTACTAATTTCTATACTAATTTTCCCAAACTTATCGTTCTTTCCTACAACCATTAATTTTCCTTAAATGTCACTCAAAATGTGTTGAGAACCCACTCAAATGTTGTATCATATCTACCCCCATCTCCGATGTTATTATATGCCACCATTTATCGACATAATACCAATGGCACATCATTACCGATCCTATTCTGTCATAACATAAAAACTATACTACAATGTTGCCAGATTCGCCAACGTTGAAATGTCAATCCCAGAGTTCCAAATATAGCGTTCCATTTCCAACACAAACCCCAGCTTCATCGTGTAAAAACCAAAAAATAATACCTAGAAGACACTATATGCTAAATGATATACAATAAATGATAAGACACTCAATAAATTATCGATAATAAACAATAAAATATTAACAAAGCCTGAATAGATAATATCTAAATGCAAATATAATATCTAAATAAACCACAAAACCGATGCCAAACAGAAACTATTTTCCAAACCTAGGTCATATAATATTGGTAGTTACGCCACTATGAAATTAAAAACAATGTAATTAAACTAAACCCATCACATATCTAATAAATGACTAAGAAAAGATCAAATTGAAGCAATTATAGTAAACGGAAGTCAGAATAAAATAGAGTATTAAATAAAGTAAATAAATGAATAACTTCAATAAGGACAACAATAACCCAAAGGATAAATTATTATAAAAACTAGGCACCTAAATAAAGGTCTAATAGAATAAAATAGCATATATAATCTACCTACAAATGAAATGAAAACATTAGCAAGAATTCTACTAACTAAATAATAAAAATAAAAATAGTTATATATAGAACCCTACAAGTTGAGAAAATAAATATCATAGATTAAAAATAAAATACCTGAACAAAATAAAATAAAATAAAATACAATAGATAAATTAAATTAAATGAATACAAAATTACACTGAATATAATAAATAAGATAAACCGTGTAAGAAAATAGATTTTCCACACGTGTAAGAACATAGACTTTCTTTACAATAATCAAACAACCTGAGAGAAAATTGAATAAAAACAAATAGATAAATTAAATATACTGAATAAACCTACAATATATAAACTAAGTAAATAAAAATAGGTAAAATAATAATATATATAATAAATGAAAGTGAACCATTAAATAGATTAAATACAATAACCATCCTAAGTGCAATAAATAAAACAAATATCATGAGTAAAATGAATAAATAAATAAATGAATTACATAGAATAAATAAAATACATGAAATGTATAGAATATATACATTAAAGAAATAAATAGAATAACATAAATAAAATAAATTAGATATATTAAAAATATATAGCCATATTAAATAAAAATTAAAATAATAATAAATCCATTAAATATATTAAGTAAAGTAAATAAACTAGATATAATACATCAACCAAATATCATGAATATATTGAATAAAATAAAACATGAAATAATTAAATAAACAGACGAGTAAATAAGATATATAAAATAAGTAAATTAAATAAATTAGATACAATAAATAAAGATAAATGAATGAAAAAATAAAAAAATAGATTAAATAAATAAATAGAGTAAAATAAATAAATTAAATAAAGTCAAAAATACAGTATAATAGGGTAGACAAATTCTCCATAAATAATTAAGACTCGATATGATAAATAGAGTTAAATAAAATACAAGTATCACAAAATTACAATAAAACATATACCTATAAACCCTCTGTACCTAAATGTCACTCATTTGTGTTGAAAAACCACTCAATCATGTTACCACATCTACTCCTTGTTCCAATTTTGACATATAGCACTGCCTAACCGACATGGTACCACTTTTCCACATCACTACCGACTATCTGCATCATATGATCTGCTGTCATATCTGTCAAAGTTACGCATGGTTAAATGTCTATCTCACACTTCCGAGTAGCCTTCCGCTCTCAACATTATCCAGCCATTCATTCCATCTACCAGCAAGAAACCATAAAACCGCAATCAAAGAAAACCTGTAACCCAGCACAATTAAATAAAAATTTTTTAAATTATAAACACAAGATGTGGACGTACACAAACAAAGCAAACAAAACTACATCATGAAAATAACTATCTATGAAACAAAACCAAACAACAAAAACTAAAAAACTAAAAAACAAACCATCTGTCTCATCCGCACATACATGCACATGTCGGCATGCGCATAAACCGGAATCATTCCCCGGCCACTAAATATATTCTCCATCTGGTCACTAAGGCAACTCCACAGAAAACATGTGTGAGAAAAGCTCATGCATCTACACATACACGTATGCATCAACAAACCACACACACATGTGTGCCAACGTATGTATGTGCAAACACTCCCATCATCGTAGGCAGTGTAGAAAAATATCATTATGGTGGCTCACGTTCTATAGTAAATTTACATCGTGATGTAAAAAAATTTTTTTATATTGAAATTAAAAACCGACGACCATGATGTCAACTGTGACAAATTATAAATCCAATTTCACAAAAACCCTGAATTATAGCAGTAAAATAGCAATAAATAAAAAATAGAAACATGAATACGTCTACAAACCAAAATTAATGATAAAAAATAATACACCACTAGAAACATCTATAACAACCAAACAGACAATCATACCAATATTTAACTAATAAACAATTCAATAATAAAAGCACAAACAGACAAATATAACCATATATACATATGTGAGCGAGAAAACGATTAGGTAGAAAAAATAAATAAAAATATAAAATAATAAGACTACGTGGTGAGTCTTTTTATTTCACATTTATAAATAACAGAATACAAACAATACATAAGCACATACATATAAATATATAAACATACACACCAATCAATACTTATTAGAATGAGGAAATTATACACATATATTATATACACAACTAGACGATTAAACCTAACAAAAATGCATAACTATAGACAAATAAAAAATATATAAATAAATAAATAGTAAATGATTAAATAATAAATTGTATAGGAAATACATAGACTAAATTAATAACACCTAAGTAAATAAATTAAATAAATATCAATATAAGCAATGCGGTAATAAATAATTCCTTAAATGTAATTAAATAAATATAAGATGAATACATAGATAGAAAACATATCTACGTAAAATACTTAAAATACATAAATATAAATACAAAAATACATAATACTCACATAACAAGGTAAATAGATATATATACATAAACCGATATACATAGATAGATAAATACATACGGGGTTAAATTAATATATAAATAAATATATACACGTACATAGACAAAAAGAATGTCTAACTAAATCCACAAACAACTAGGTATTTAAATAAAGTAAATAATAAGTAAGTCACATAAACCAAATAATCAATAAATAAATACATAATTAATAATATATAAGTACATAAATGAATATAGAGTTAGATTATAAACGATAGTATATGAAGGATATAATATAAATATATAAATATAAATTAAATCAATTAATAATTATACCTAAATTAGATACAATAAGCTAGGTGGATACATAAGTGTATATATTATCATTCCCAATTAAGATAGAAATATCCATAAACAGTACACAAAGAATTTTCCAAATTATTAACTTATAAATAACAACATACTCATATATCTAAATAGATTCCTGGTCAAATAAAAACACGAATTAAATAAAATATATACAAGTGCATAAATAAGGAACAAATGAATATCCAACTTCAACAATAATATCTACAATACCATAAGTAGTTAAATAATAGATAAAATGAGCAAGACATTTAAAGATTCCAATAAATAAATACATATATCATAGAAGAAATATAGAAACTAATTATATATATAAATAAGATATACAAATAAAAAAGTATAAATAACATTATACATAAATACATACAACCGATGCATCAACATGCATCTTAATACATGTTGATACACCGATCAATAAGGATATCTACGTAGATATAAGTTAAATAAAAGGATATATAAGCAAATATACATCCATAAACAACTAGATAAATAAAATACAAGAGATAAATATATAAAGGTATATAAATAAGCATCCATATTCGTAAATAAATAAATAATAACTAATTAAATACATAAGTCCTCAAAATATATAAATATAAGCATATATTATACGAAGAAATAGGGGAATATCTAGCCACATCCATAAATCATCAAGTAACTAAGGGATTAAAGAAATAGATATATAGGCAAGTAAATAAAACATAAATAATTTGCCGTATAGACATTTAGATAATAAATAAAATTGTGGAAAAAATAATTATACATATAAAGGAATAAGGGAATACATACATAACTGTTTCATATCATAAATAATCATTTAAATACATATATACATACAGTAACCAAGTCATAAACCCAAAATTACATAACAGATAAATAAGGATGAATCACTAACATAACAAATTCAATACAAAATACTTGAGTAGATAAATAAATAAATATATATATAGGTAAAATATATAAATACGCAAATAATGTGAATAAATAGTAAATAAAAGATACATATCTAAATATAACTACATAACCAAATATTCAGATAACTAAATGGATTTCTAAACCAAGGCTAAATGAATATTTGAATTGACCAATAATAAATAAATACATAGCTTAGGTAATTAAATAAATAGATACAACACATAAGCATATTATAATAACTATATACATAGATAATTAAGTAAGTAAATATGTAGATAAATATTTTAATTAATAAATAAATATTAAAATACATATATAAAGATGGATAGGTACATAGAATAAATAAGTAGATAAGCGAATAAATAAATAGATACATAAATTAGTAAGTGAATAGAATAATAACAAAATCAATAGGTATATACAATCAAATAGATAAGTAAATAGACAAATGAATAAGTAAATGATAGATAATAAATATATAGTAAAAAGTAAATGATAAATATACATTTACATAGATAGTTAATCTGATAAATAAATGTATATAGGCAAATAAGTGGGTACATTAATAACTAGGTAAATAAATATACCAAATTACATAATAAAATAACTATGTATGTAAATAAATGAACTATATAGATATATAAATGACTAAGTTCATAATTAAATAGGTAAATAAACAAATAAATACATAGATATAGTAAATAAAATAACAACAACATCAGTAAATCAATAAATACATACACAATCAAATGGATCATCAAAGAAAAGTAAATGATAAATAATACATAAATAATGAGTAAATAAATAATAAATAAATGTGTATATAAGTAAATAAGTGGGTAACTTAATAATTAGGTAAATAAAATACAAAAAATACATAAATAAATAAATTATCTAGGTGTGCAAATAGATGAACTATACAGATACAAGCATGCGATCTGTCAAGTATAACATATATGAGTGAATAGAGATACATTCCCCATAAACCTATCATGAAAGGGAAAAAACCCCCTCTTCCAGGTTCGATGTGACCACTTCACACCTCAATATTCCCTCTCACACATGTGAGAATTCTCCCTTTAAAACCTACAACTGCGGTTCACCCATCAAAGCAAACTTTTCTGCCTAATTCTTCCCGAATTACCTCATTCCCCTTTATCCTATTCTCCCAGATCTTCTACATACTTCTCCCTCTTCCAGAAGAGCCAGACCAAAACTAGCACAACGGTAGATACGGCATTCCATTCCACTAATGTGATCCACATTCCTGGGATATCCGGATTTGACATTCCCGGTTCGCAACACTGTAAGTCGGATTCGAATATGTGCCTCAAACAAGGTGATAACCACCCAGGGCCCATTATATGACCGAAAGGTTCCGGGAGATCACAGCGGGTGGCACCAATGACTGTGCGAGGCCGGTTATACATGTAACTCTTTCGAAAACGGTAGTCAATATGCAAATCAGACAGTCCTATCCTCTTACCGTAATCCATCTCTGCATCTCTCGGTCGCCCTCTCTACCATGAAGGAAAGGAATGTAGATCTCCATCTCCATTTTTTATCCCTACATTATTTCCGATCATACTACAGGCAATATATGAACTATACAGATAAAAGCATGCGATCTGTCGAGTATATCATATGTGAGTGAATACATTCCCCATAAACCTATGATGAAGGGGAAAAAACACTCTTCCAGGTTCGATGTGACCACTTCACACCTCAATATTCCCTCCCACACATGTGAAAAATCTCCCTCCAAAAACTACAACTGCGGTTCACCCATCAAAGCAAACTTTTCCCGCCTAATTCTTCCTGAATTACTTCATTCCTCTTTATCCCATTCTCCCAGATCTTCTACATATTTCTCCTTCCCTCAGAAGAGCCCGACCAAACCAGCACAACAGTAGATACGGCATTCCATTCCACTAATGTGATTCACATTCCTGGGATATCCGGATTTGACATTCCCGGTTCGCAACACCGTAAGTCGGATTCGAATATGTGCCTCAAACAAGGTGATAACCACCCAGGGCCCATTATATGACCGAAAGGTTCCGGGAGATCACAGCGGGTGGCACCAAAGACTGTGCGAGGCCGGTTACACATGTAACTCTTTCGAAAAACGGTAGTCAATATGCAAATCAGACAGTCCTATCCTCTTACCGTAATCTATCTCTGTACCTCCCGGTCGTCCTCTCTACCATGAAGGATAGGAATGTAGATCTCTATCTCATTTTCATCCCTACCCCAGCAGAGTTGAACCTCTATTCTCCCATCTATCACATATTAATCCTTACATCTCATAATGTCACAAAAATTTATATTCAGTTTCCCAATTCACAGATAACACCCCACACGTAACAAAGAACACAACACCTAGCCAAGCCCCGCAACATACACATACTTATAAAGTTAGAGGCCCACACCGAGTTGGCAAACAAGACCGAATTATCAGGTAAATCATAAAGTTCATGAACTCTGCCATAACATAAATTAAAGATTAAATTCATTTCAGCAGCCAATGTCGCATACCGAATACTAAAAGGATGTCCCACATTGTTCAGCACATGGAACAATCCAATACGTGTATATTCCAAAAAATAAACCAGACTATAAGCACCACACATCATACCAACAATGAGACTTTGAATGTGAAAACCCTACAGAGCCCTCAACACCAAATATTGAGTCATATAGGACCACCAGGTAAAGTATATATTCACTTTCCATCCCATTATAAAACACATCACACCATTCACTGTATAAGACAGCAGCCACTATTCATGACATCACATAACTCACTAGACACATTACATCAATCACATCTGGAGTGCGTTGATCTATAACCCCATTAGGCTGAGAAAACAAAAAATGGCCCCGAAAAGACAGATTCCAATTCAGCCAATTTAGAGTCGAATTAAACCCAAGAATAAATGCATCTAACTGAAGCCATATGAATAGTATTGAAGATATGATTAATTATACTGATTCACAACTACCCTGCATTGAATGGCAAAATATTTTCCCAAACAATATTGCCCTAAAAAATAAAAAATTTAAACTGACAGCAACCAAATCAAATTGAATCCTCATAAGTCCCACCTGTTTGGGTTGAATCACACGGAAGAACTAAAAATAAACTGAAAAGATATGGTCTGCATGCATTACACCAATATATACATCCTCAGTCCAATAGGGTCTAATTGAGTCCAATCCGACCGAAAAAACATATATTAAAGGGTTGAATTTAATTGACTCAATTTCTATTGAATCATATACATATGCCTCAGAACAGAATTGGAACTACTCAAAAATGTATACTGAGTTAATTCATTCTAACAACAATGCGTCAAAGAAAATTTAAGCCGACTATAATGATCCAACAATTGAATTACATAAAATCTAAATTAGACAACATTACTTCAAATCATATCGACAAACTATGTGCATACATATCTACGTGTATACAAGTAATTAAATGGGAAATACAACAAACCAAAAATAATAATAAATTACCGAATTGGACAAAAAATTGACCCAATCAAAGTTAAAACGAATCACCCTACATGGAGTCGAATGAACCTAGTTGAATCAATTTTATATATAATAAAGCTGACTCAACCTGAATATAACTAGACCTGAATACAAGGCCCAGATCGAATTGGGATGAATTTGAATCCACAAAACCAAAACCCCCTTAAACAAAAACCCAAATGGGGTTAACTTTATTAAATAATCAAATTGAATTGAGCGGAATGAAGAACTGACTTGAATTAAATCAATCCAAACAATGGACCTAGTAACTGCGCTTGTACTAAATCCAACCAGAATAACGAGCCGAATTGAATTAAGTGGAGTTGAATACAGATACTGAATTTGAACTAATCAGAAATGAAGAACCAAAAAAACTGAGCTATAAATCAGATAATCACATCAAACATATTGGATCCGACCGAATCGAGTCAAAGCTATACAGAATTAAACCTTTTACCAGTATTGTATCAAATAAGAAAGTAAAATAGATAAAAATTGGGCCGAGTCACAAAACAATCTAGAAATCTTCATGTTAAAACCAACTCTAGCTGAATTGAGCTGAGTTTTCCCGATAAAACCCGGAATTGGGCACCATTGAATCGATCCAGAATTATCCAAAATACTGAACTCAAAATGAATTGAGTTGAATTAGTAACAGTGAAAAACCAATTAAACCTGTATGGTTTAATCTTCACCCCATATTAGCCTAAACCGTACTGAACAGAAAACAAGTCAAAAACAAACCGAATCCTATCTGAACAAAGGAGTCTAGTCAAAGTTTTCCAAAATGACTTGCATATTAAATGGAGACGATTTGAACTTAGTTGAATCAAAATTCACGTAGAATAGAGCAGACCCAAATTGAAACGCCCTAATCTGGAATACATAAACCCAAATTGAAACACATTACACAAAAACATACTACCTTGGGTTGAACTTGAGTAAACCGAGCTGAACAAAGGAACTGGACTAAATAAAACCAATCCCGTTAATCGACCTACAAAACGGTCAACCAAAGATACTGAGTTATAGACAAAATTCCCCTCGTTCAGCCACCCAATTAAACACTAAACAACAAAATATATCCCAAGATATTAATAATACACAGGACACACCAAAAATATTACTAAACTACTAATAAATAATAAACCACACATAACTGACACCGAAATAACCACCAGTGATAATAAATAATGATTAATAAACACCAAACCCATACATAATCCATGATTAATACTGATGATATATAATACGACATATATTATCAAACAATAACTACTACATAATGGATGATTAATTCATAATAAAATAGCAAAAAAAACCCCCCAGGCAACGAATACAAGACCTACAGTAAATAATGCCCTTTGAGTCATAAATTCACAAGAATGAGAAAATTATATCACTGATTCTGAAACAAAGAAAACAGAAAATATATAAACATTAACATTTTTCCAAAAACAGTCAATAGTCATGCCCGTGCAGGGCAACAGTCTAGGTATTCCCGGAACGTTTTCGCCCTTACCCAAGGGGCTCATCAGCGGGATTCTACATGGAGTATGCATAGCATAGCGAATGTCCTTCATAAACGTCATCTTATATTTAACCTATTTAAGTATGAGTATTGCATATATTTAAATTATGTTACATATACTTATCTATGAGATTTATGTTACATATATACTATAGGTAATACATATATCTATGGTTAACACATATATTTATTGGATATATATCAATGCATAAATTTTCCACCATAAACTTACGTTTTCCATGAAGAGTAATTGCTCCATATCTCTAGCATCAATATCGTCTCCACCATTCCAAATTAGAGATTCAATTTCCATTAATTATTCACTTCTTATCTTATTCACATATCACCAAATTGCATCCACCAATTTTCCAAATATATAACCTTGCATTCACTAAATGATGGTCCTTCTAACAATTACCCAAAAAATCATAAATATTCCAAGAGAATACAATAATTCACTAAGACGACCCCGTTACCAGAACCGCTTTCATTTATATCGACCACGAGACTGATCCAAAATTTATCTCACTCTTTTGTCTAACGGTCATAAGCCTCCTCAACAACTGTGGCGTCAGAAAATTTTTTTGATTTATCGCGGGAAAAAATTCTCCAAATAAGCTCCACCCCTTTTTTTTCCTGTATCCATTAACATATACACAAAACCATGCATAATCTAGATATGTGAAATTCACAGATATCTTCACTATACTACACCTAGCCTGCAGGTCTAAAAACAAACCGAAAAACCCGTCAATATATTGCGTATAAACCCCAGATTATATGTACATAACCTATGAACTATGGTATATCGTTTCAGTATCTCAACACATCACATACATCACACCGATATATACATTACAGTACACTTACAAAATCTTCATTCACAATTTTCCCAGGACTGTACCTCCATTTTCACAAACGCTTGAACATATACCAATTCAAGACAACAACCCTTTGGTATAGATATTCCCTCTCCCATCACCTCTGTGTCCGGTACAGTTCTCTGAAATTGCTGAAAAAATACTTTCCGAATTCCCTTATACCGACTGAAAGAAGGAGAGTCTCTCAATCCTCCTTTTTCCCACTAAAAACCCTTTGACCCTGAGATCATTTTATCCATAATCTAAATACGATCTCCAAGGGGATACAAAAACACTGTTACGATCAACAATTCATTATAAGGTGGAAACAAAAATTCCCCACATATTCACAAAATGACCTGATAAAAAATTGTTTTCCGTCCACCCATATGGACCAAACAAAATCTGTCGCATATAACCTATAGCACGTATCCCATTGTCTTGACAAAAACAAAATTCTCAACTTTCATCCTGCGGTCAAAAATAAAGTTCCCATAGTCCCTAGAAGACACCCCAAAAAATTAAATGGGAACAAGGAAAAAAATGTTTTCACCGTGAGAATTATCACATATTACGTCAAAATATTACATTCCTATCAAACCTTTCCCTTACAACATATTCTACACTTGTTACTCCTCACAAGCCGTAAGCCAATTGTCAATTGTCAACATTATCCCTAAATTATAATTTTCCATTCAACTTCAGAAATCTCTAAGACCGACCAAAAACCCTTCTATCATGGGTAACACATCAAGATTATCTCTAGCAGTAAAAACTTCATACCCCTGCACAGAATGTGAAGTTATCCAACACTGTTATCTGGAAAAAACAATTATCATCATCCAACACTACAATTGGAAGATACGCACGATAACCGCCATTTTCCACTGGCTAAAAAAATTCCACTAACTGTAACCAAGCTCACTCAGGCTATCGCGCGCTTCCTCAATCGCCATCAGTATAAGTATCGACAAAGAACATTCAACACGGTTCTTTATAACCTGTCGTAATAAAATTAATAGTAAAATAAAATTTCTCAACATATTCCAAAAAGTTTTCTAACAGTGAAAAAATTCCAAAAAACATTGTTTACAACAAATTAATAGTAAAATAAAGTCCCCCAACATATCCCAAAAAGTTTTCTAACAGTGAAAAAAATTTTTCCCAAAGTATTCTCCATTCTCCCATACATAGATCGCCTTCATATGACTCTAATCCTAACCTATAAAATTTCCCATATTAAAATATAATCCCTTGAAAACCGTATGTGCTTCTGGAGCTCCAATCAATAAAAAGTGTCGCGTACGATATACAATATATATTCCATCCGAAATATACATCCATTTTCCATCTCGGGGTTTATATTACGGCTACATAATGGATCACCTGCCACTCAATAGGTCCATTGTCCATCCCATCACAAGTAAATTGACAGTAAAGTAAAAACTCTCAACATCTTCCAAGAGTTCTAAGCCAGTGAAAAATCACAAGCTATTCTCCATTTTATCATATACAGACCTCCTCATATAACTTCTAATTCTAACCTATAAAATTCATCATAATAGAGCATAACCCATCAGCATATTCATGGAACTCTAACTAACAAAGAAGTGTCACGCACAATATAAAAAATATACGTCCCACCTGACGTATATATCATTCTCCATTCCAGGATTTTCATATCAACTACACATTGGGTCCCTTGTCATACAATGGATCCATTGTCCACTCTACCATAACCTTCAAATAATGGACACAGCATCATAAGCATATTATCTATTCACCGTCTTTTCTCCCACGTAGGAAAACATGTCAGAGGTACCGATATGTAACAATCATTCCAACGCAGAACAAACTGTACCACCTATCTCTTGTCAACCTGATGTCACACCTTTAGATATGCTGATAGCCACCGCACAGGAATTATGTTACATTGATCCTTATCCCATCAAATGTGAGGCCGACGCAAATGTAACCTACGTTTTACAGACTACCCAATGTGCCAATAACACTCCATCTACATCTCAGTACATAGGTGTTGATCCCTTATCCATACCACATAGCAATAGCTTGACCATTTGTCCCACATCAGCTACTCCTTCACATATTACCTATTCACACTCTAGTGCGTTGCCCACCGTCCCGCAAGTAACAGTGTCGGATCATCTATCACTGTCCACCCCCTATCCAACAAGCATCGAAAAACAAGGTAAAAACCCCTGAAATTCATTTGCAATCAGCTAATCCCATTATAGTCTTCAAAATTAGAACCATCTACATTAACTTCCATTATTTTCCAGGTTCATATTTTCCGAAAAACGACACAAAATTGCCCATTCCCAGGAATGATGCAATGTCCAGTACACATTCTTTACGGCATCTGAAACCTTATAGCCGAGAAAAAACCAACAACATAAGCAAGGCTAAAACTCAGAAAATTCGCTCACCAAAACCGGACAATAGTATACCCGTATGTCATACATCTCCAATCTCAAGTAATATTTCGTCACGGAGTTTTGACAGTCAAGGGACACACTACTCACAAGTAGGTATGTACGATTCACATGACGAGAAGAAGGCAAGCTTCAGATTCAATCACAACCAGTGGACACATATGACCGTAAGTGTACAATTCTTTCCCATACGTAATTTTACAAGTCTTTACCCTTATCAAGCCCCCACGAGTGGCTAGTCACGGGTATGTACCCAGGGTGGATCGTGTTCAAAAACACATAAATAATGTACGACGACGCTTGCCACCATATGAGCGCAGCAAACTCATTGGCCATCGCGCTCAACTTGTAATGAAAAGGAGAAAATTTGAGCGACTGATTCGCGAATTGGACTGTGCGCTACATCCAGAATATTGCTACTACTCACATAATAGCAAATTGACGTTCTCGAGTAAATACGGGTCATGTCGGTGCAGCGAGTATCTCGATACCACTTCAGACGAGGATTAAAGCAATACAGTGATCCAACCAAAAAATATACTCTCACCTATTCTAACTCCGCCTTACACATTCCACCATACATATTTCCAGAACTTCATCTCATTATAACAAGATTATAATCACCTGCAAGATCTAACACACTTCCATTATACTATCTCAAAAATCATTCTCACCATACAACATTCTATCCACTTAATTACCTTTAAGCCACTAGAACAAAGACCGCATACCTTTCCACTAAA
The DNA here is from genome assembly GCA_963931995.1 of Phaonia tiefii. Classification (NCBI taxonomy): domain Eukaryota; kingdom Metazoa; phylum Arthropoda; class Insecta; order Diptera; family Muscidae; genus Phaonia; species Phaonia tiefii. The sequence goes on along the minus strand of CAWVPJ010000063.1, from coordinate 64,459 downwards.
AACACACCTAAAAGCCATTAAATTCGATCACATATCTGCACAGAAGTGAGTATAGATTATGGTATCTAATTGTATACTAACTACCCCATACAGTATTCCTCAATATAGAGTAACCACCTCATGAGGGGATATAACAACCACAGAACCCATGCAATAAACCCTGAACAAGTTGACGAGAAACCAATTACAAGCCAGAGTATCAGAACAGATCAAAAATAAAACCACAACCTCTCCGTGTATTGATTACGGGTGGAACATCACTTCACATATTCTAACACAAAAAATCGGAATTATAAGAAAGACTTCAATGGGCACACTACTCACAAGTAGGTATGTACGATTCACATGACAAGAAGAAGGCAAACCTCAGATTCAATCACAACCAGTGGATACATATGACTACAAGTGTCCAATCCTCCTTCCATGTAATCCCACAAGGCCTTATCCTTATTAAGCCACCACAAGTGGCTAATCACAGGCATACACTCAGGGTGGATTGTATTCAAAACCACATAAATAATGTACGACGACGCTTACCACCATGCCAGCGTAGCAATCTCATGGCCATCACGTTCAACCTTTCATGAAGCGGAGAAAAAATTTTTTTGAGCGATTGATTCGCGAACTGGACTTCACATATTTTAGCACAAAAAACTTGGGATTATAGGAAAAAACTTTACAGTTGAAGACTACCCGGATAAAGGCAATTTTTCCGAAAAAACAGGTTCAAGTAAATTAGTAATCTAGGGGTATGTAATTCATGAATGTCCTATATTTCACACATCTCATATCTTAACAATATCCAAAAATCTGATGAGTATAATATAAGCGATCATCTTACTACTTCAATTCTCAACTTGAGAGCGAAAGGCAAGTCACAAGATGAATTTTCCAACGAAAAAATATCGGCTACTCGTACGTGACAATATCGATGAAATATATGCACTTGACGATAGTACCGATTTTCAACTTAGAACACATGAAAAAAGAGGGGGGGACAAGGTCCCAGCAACATGTTCACCAACGATATGGAAGGATCACACACATGTCACACCACATGTATAAGGTGTCACATATGATCCCCGCGAAAAAACTCATGCCCATGTATAAAAACAAGGGAACAAAAATTGTTTCCATAATACGTCCAATATATTGAAAGTTTTGTATAGAATATACAAACTTATATACAATTATGCAAAACAACCCTGCATAATTATCTGCATCTATTCAACAGTAAAACATCTATCAGCATCCCCTTACTAACATAATCATCCTGTCATATTCTTCTTCCCAGATCATCTGAATCATCACTACAAAAACAATCGTCTCAATTGTCTCCTAAACCAGATATACTTATCTAAAATTTTTAAGAAATAATAAAAAGAAATATATATACCGCAAAAATTCCTCATTCATATCACAAATAATCATAATCATCCCAATCACTTACAAAAAAATAAGCAATAGTATATCGATTGTCATGAAATTGTAGTGCATAACAGCTACTCAACTTGATAACTTTAAAAAACCTGACCAGGAAAAACAAAATTCACCACCAATGTAAGTATGAAAAAAACCCCCCAAAAAGAAATAATATCACACGAAAAAACCCCCCCAATACACAAAGAAATCTTCCCTTTTATATATTCACAATCATATCATCCCGACGATCCTCTGACAAATATTAAATTTACCCTTTCAGCTCTCACATCCAAGAATCCAGGCTAATAAAACATCCTGGCCATAATCATCATTCTCATTCCGGACCGAGGTTAGCCATATGCATATGGTTATATCTACATCACTCAACCGACTCATCAACATCATAAACAATCTGATAATCCGTCAATCATATCTCTCTGAAGTAAGTATATATTATAAAGCCATAGCGTTAACAAAAATCTCGATAGCTGAGATTCAACTCACCCCTAAATTGAATACTGACATACTCCTTTCCTCGCAACTTCTCTCCATATGCAAATTTTTAACACCATCATTTCCCGACAAAATAGGATTAACACTTCTCTTATACCCCTTAATAGGTTGCCACCCTCTCATAAACACCATATCCTCAAACCACATCTTCTCATTCTTCTATAATACGATTGTTAAATTTTAAACTACTATGTCACCCAACCATATTCCCCTAGTAGGAGGAATTGGACTTATCATGTCAGATTTCCCTCACTTCTCCAGGTGGTAAGCCCCACTACAACTCCTGCATATACAAACATATACTCATGACAGTCAACACATAATTTCACTTGCAGTAATATATCACTACCTAGGGACAATGGCTCAACAACCAAACCAACATTCCATCCCGAATCTCGCCGAGACCACAAACAATGCCACAGTAAACAAATCTTCGAGCCTTCTAGTACAATCTCCAGTAATGGTAGAAGGGGGGTTTCAAAACCTTACCGATATCCCAGTGCCACCTGATGTAGCCACAATTTTGAGTTTCGGCGTGAGATTCGTACCACCTGTCCTACCGACCTTTGGTGAATATATCCACAACCTGTATCGCGTGCACACTTCATCCCTTGGGTTACATAAGGACCCCACGATATATCTACGAGGGTACTTGGCCAAATCTTTTGACGGAATGTTAAGAATCATTCAGACCCAACCAACATCTTACGACATGAAATTATCCCTAATGATCCAAAAAACAAAACAGTTCCTAGCTACTCATAGGGCAGTATGCTTGGTCCAAAGCGACAAAGGAAAGAGTATAGTCATGATAACAAAGGACGATTATCATATAAAAATGGATCAACTGATAGCCAAATGTACAAAGAAGGGTGCCTACACTGAGATCACAGATATCACTGAGGTACACAGAGTTAAGGACAACTGGTATTCCAAATACAAAGAACTATCACATCGTCTACTGAGAGAATGGAAAGACGCCAAACAAGGGAAAAGATCAGTTCCTTTCCCTACCAGCTTGAAAATATTATTATCAAAATTTTGCATTCCAAACCTACCATTACCCTACTTATATGGTAGCTTAAAAACACATAAAGACGACATACCTTGTCGACCTATATGTAGCACCCGTATATGGTATTCATATCCACTGCAAAAAATTATATGTCATGTGCTCTCCCGGGTCACGGAAGGCCAATTATGCACCTATAACATAAGGAATGTGGACGACGCCGCCGCTCGTTTACGAGCTACTATTGTGTTCAAAGATTTCAAATTTATCAAATTCGACATCGAAGACATGTACACAAATATGGATCGTCTCGAAATTCTCAACTTAGTACGACACCTTACATCTAGTGATACCTACAAGAATGGAAGTCATATAAGTAGTGAATTACTTATGGATTGTCTAGAGTTGTGTCTTGGTGTAAACACTATGTTCACATATAATCAACGGACCTTCAATCAATTACGTGGATTACCACAAGGTGCCTGTGATTCTGGATTGTTGGCCACAATACTCCTAGACCACATCCTACAGACCCATCATCACGAGATTTTCATCAATAACCGAGTGGTGTGGAGCATGAAATATATGGATGACTTATGTTTCTTTGTCCATAAGGATTATAAAGACTCGTTACAACAAAAACTCACCACATATACCCAGCTAAACTACACCATAGAAGAGGAAGAAAAAAGTACTCTGTCCCACATTGAGAATCAGGTAGTGTATGGAAACATTTCATTCCTAGACATAGATGTTCACAGATGTGAGAGAAATGTCTTCATAAGGACCTATACAAAACCTATGGTCAGTCAGCGGATGTGTCATTTTTTGACACGAAGTCCCATACAATGGAAAGAGAATACTGTGACATACTACATACGACGGGTATTGAACCGTGTTAGCAACCCATTCCTTCTTGAAGATCTATACAACTTGGAACATAAATTCACAGCCAACATGTATCCACGGGTGTTGTTCTCCAACAGCCTGATCAGAAACATACAAAAACATCTAGGGGCCTGCCAACATGCTCTCTCATGCATACGCCAGTATACATATCCCAACCTATGTAGTCTAGGTGATCTCAGAACACGTCAGTCCATCTTGACTCAATACACTAAAAATTTGTGCCCCATATCAAATCTACAATTTCACAATCTTCAACCGAAAATACATTACGAATTCGGATTACAAGAGCAAGTCAGATCCTACAACCCCTCTATTCCCTTCATCTGTGAGGAATTCAGCATCATCCTACGACGAATATATTACGAGTTAGGGGGAGGCATTTTAACCCATAAAAACGGACCTACACTTTTCCAATTATTAAACATGCAGATGTCCACTCCCGATCCCACTTCAGATACAACAAAGAAAATGAAGACATACATAGTCAAATGTCCCAATTGTGACCTCCTATACCTAGTATGTGGGGCCAATGAACTAAATAATATACTGGAACACGTACAATCTCTTGACAAAAATCCCATAACAATGCATATGAAAAACTTTGGACATGAAAGTCCCAGTACTCAAATGCCAAATGTCCTAAATCTAGATGTCTATCCTACCATACCACTGCAGGATCGAATAGTCCTAATGAAGGCAGTGTATAGTAGTATAGGTCATGAGTGCGTAGCCACCGAGGATCTAACCAATATACCATTATATGTACGTCAAGGTCTCAATCATTATTTAAACCGCAATAGAAAGCCATCTTCGGTATGATTCCACATAAACCTAACATTGACCCTATACATAACGTACAAATAATATCTTCACCTCCACCATAGGCAATTCAGGATTCCCTTGCCGAACTCATGTGAACCATTGGAAATCGAATGTGATAACCAGAACGTATTTGATGTGGCGAACTCAATGTTCAACTATGTCAAACTAAAAAAACGCCTGTAAGTGTCAAGCACCCAATATCAATCAAGTTTCCTTATATACCAAAATTGTACGTATTCTCCCACATAGACCAATTTTCCACACTACATCATGTTTTCCTTAACCCACAAAACCAATATTCATATAATTTTCCGAAAAAAATTGTTTCCTACCCCTTTATTTTCCACATCCATCTCCAAAAATTGCGGCGATCTAATATTCTCTCATCTTCTCGTATAATACCACAAAAAGCCATCCAAAAAACGACAAACTCAAGACGTATAACACACAAAAAATTTCCCATGAAAATAAACCAATGAAAGAACCAGTGTCAGAGCATGACCTATTGCGACAACTCTTTCCAGTGTAAGTAATGGACATTAATCATAATCCATCCAATTTACTCCATATTCTCCTAATCAAGATAATATGTTCAGATACCAACCTCCCTTCTCTTATCAGTGTCACTAATCTTCCCTATTTCAGACACCATCATCACTAAAAAGATCACAAAACAGCCGTCATCTCCTAATCATGCTCATCTACACCACCCTTGTGACATCTTCATACCTAACCATACCAGAGATATCTTACAACATAATTTTCCACCAAAAATCATCATGCAGAAAGTCTTCCAACCTTACCAAAAAAGAATTTGTGATCATTAACCATCCATGTAGTCATTACCACCAATATAATTTCCATTTTAACCGTAATCATTAACCTATTTTTGATCTTATCATCATAAACCATTATACAATATATATATATATATATTCACTGAATTATACACTCACTCACAATTTTAAAGAACTAAATTCACCACTTATCCTTAACATATGCCAATGTAATTTCCAACCATTTTCCCTTACAATTGTATCCCCTCACATATTCCGCACCTTTTCAAAAAATGTTATCTCAAAAACCATATTATCGTACCTATCATTGACAAACCTTTCCACCTATATCAAGTCCTAGAAAATAAATTAAAAAATTAAAAAAATTTTTTTCCCACGGGAGCAATGTCATAAGACAACTACCAACCTCTGTTAATTCTAAAGTCTCATCAGTACATTATCAGTCTATCCATATTTACTTACATCATTTTCCCATATTATCGGGCCAATCACAACCCATCACATTCTAATTTTCAAATTATATGTACATCTCATAACAATTTTAAAAATGAATTTACGAACCAAATAAACCTACATAATTCTCTTAAACAAATTTATCTTTCACTACCTAAATCCTAGAAGCCTCACCGGTATCAGAATCGTAGTAAGTATGGACAACCAATCACAGCCCTGAACCAATGAAATTATCAATACGCATACCTACCCAATGTATAATAGACAGGTAGATTTTCAAATACACAACTATGCAACCAAAAACCACGGACGCTTAACTTATTACAAAAATAAATAAAGGAACAAAAAACCGATACCTAAAATCAGCCAAAGAATGGCTGAAATTAGTGGATAAATACATACCAATGTAAGATCTACATAACAACTGTATATTCACATAGACAAAGAGGAATAAATGGATTTACAGACAATCACCCAACCAATTATCGAAACAGTCAAATATACTGTATAACTAAGGGAGTACAGACCCGTAAAAATGTTACCATAGTAAGTATGATGATCAACATAAACTAGAAATTCTACAAGTATCTGTGTGGAGGCTACCAATGTTAAATCTACTTTTATATAAACCAACATATAAGATCCCCATAACACTAGGATAATACCATAGAACTATAATAGTGAAATATAATAGAACAATATCTAAACTAATAAATGAGCAAACAAACCAAAATTACATACAGGAAATATATAATAATGCCTATACTAAAAACATGAACAAATGAACATAATAATACATAGATTAAATGACAAATTAAATTACATTCAAAAATAATAAGATAGGTAGAATAATGCAAAAATTAACCAGGTAAATGGATGTAATACATATACTAAATACACCAATTCAATAAAATATCACCATACAGTAAATACAACAATCAAATAAAAAGGCCAAGATACCCATATACAAATACGTAAATTAAATACTATATGTGATTTTGAACCAAACACATATTTGAGCAAAAATAAGAAACACTAGATAACATTACATTATATGAAAGTATACCACTAATTAATATGCATAGATATATAGGTAAAATACATAAATCAAATAGAGTACAATAATTTAAAGGAATTAAAAAGGGTAAATAAAATAGATTGGATAATATTAAATAGAATAATTATATTAAAAGCAAAAATAATATAAATTCAATAAAATAGAGCAAAACAGATTAGATTAACTACACTAAACAAATAAAAACATACAGATAGAATATAATAAATAAATAAATAAAATATAACAGATACAACCAATAAAATACAAGATAAATCTATGAACATATACATTCAACTAAATAGTACAGACCGAACCAAAAAACACAATTTCATACACACATAACTTATCATAAACCAATTTTCCACATATAGCATCAGTCAACAGATACGTAATCACATATAAATTATACTCCGTAGAAGGTTCAATATAATACTGGAAGGTTCAGTGCAAATATAGAACAGGGAAAACAAAAGACAAAAGGCAGAAAATATATATATGTGTAGGTAATACTATAGGCTGTGGTCTGTGGTGGCATCCGACCTGGAATCCCATTCCAGAAGGCCTTTACCACTAATTTTCACAGACTACAGGTTCGGGTCAAAAATATATAAATACACATAATCTCACATGATACATATAACTTGAAATACACATACACTAGTCAGATACAAAGCCCCATCATGTATGACAAGATTGCTGCTCCTTAGGAGAATCTTAATTAATCATACCTTTTAGAGATATATATACGTAAAATATGGGACCAAATATACACAATATATATGTCCTGTCATATAAATTAACACTTGCGTTCCAATATGATACTATGTAGACTGTTTTATATGGTGACACAAGACCTGGAATCCCATTCCAAGAGGTCCCGATCAGTAATAACCAACATACAACAGGTTGAGGACATTGTATAAATGATACATCTCTCCGTGTAAACATAATATATATTAATTTACTTTAATACACATGCCAATACGTCAATATGAAGACCTGTTTCAAGTATGACAAGATTGCTGCTCCTTTCAGAGAATCTTACATATAACCATACCCACAGGAAATAGACATACTCTAATAGGTATATATAAAAAATAAAAAATAAAAAATATCCAGCACACATATCATAAGTAAGTATACAAAAACATCAAATACAAACGGACCTATTAATATATACTATGACAGATAAAATTCTAGAGCCATTTTGGAATATTATCCATCCTAATTGACTTAACAAATATAAAGTACATAAATTCAAATGAACAGAATAATATGAAGACCCTAGGACATAACGTATTATTAACTAGGTAGATAACTAAACATGTAAAACTAGCCTAAAGGAATCTAAGCAATATATAAGAATATGATGCGATATATATACGTGGAATCAACATATATTAAGGTCATGGTATCAAGTATAGTATACCATCATACCAACTTATCATTAATCTTTCCCATCATGTCCAGACATAATAAAACAGAGACCCCACATCCCTATTCCCCAAGATGACATGTGAGTACCCAGGAGAGTGTAGAAACGGAATATGCAACATGGAATTCTCATGAAGATCAGGGTAAGCGAATTCATTTTCTAAAGGTTCTTAGGATCCGACAAAAATTGGATCTTGTGAGACAGTAATCGAAGCTAGTACACTTCTTTTACCCTCACTCTAAGACTAACAAAAAATGAGCCCTATAACTACAAGGGAAATAATATTAGAAGGACTAAGTCTCCTTATTACAAAAGGGATTTCCCATTACCAGATTGTTTCCTGCTTGAGCTTTCACCTAGAAAACCATAATGGTACCACACTTGTTCCGACTACTTTATTGTTTCCTGCAGGAGACTGTAGTAAGAGACATTTAGTGGTCCAAAAAGGCCTCTTTATGAAAAAATAACACACGTCACAGGTTCTATGGGTAATATGGTCTTTGGAAAATTAGACGAAATGATCACCCCCCCGGTCAGAGGGAGTATCCTAACAGATCTGCACATCACATACCCACTGTGGTTATGTGAATGTTCGGCAAGAGGTGAATCCATATAATGATTCCATAATGGCAATCATTCCATAGAGTGCATCCCCGCTACAGATAGAGAAAACAAGTATCAAACATTAATTAATTGAGTTCGTCTACTTGAACTTGGCACAAAAAAATATTGGTAACTACCCTATTCAAGACGGTGATCATATGGGCCTATGTACGGATATCTAGATGTATACCGTATTATATCAATCAGCAGATAGGTACATAGCAGATAGAAAATAAGTAGTAGATAATAACCACCAATCAATAACCAGGAAAACGGTAGACGATAGATGGAAAATACTGTATAACCGGATAAACAATAAATAATTACTAATAATAATGGAAATATGCTATCTAAATACTGGACGATGCTGATTCGAGTTTATCACGTGAACATATAATATTGGTATCTACACAAATACATAAATAGAATCCATACATAAATAAAAAATGAATTGACTATTCTAAAAAAACCACCTTAAACCAACAATTTTGGCTAGAAACACCAAACTTCTAGTAAATTACTGAGAAAAACCCCACTACAAATAAACTAATAGTAGTAAATGAAAATAGAAAAAATAAATAAAATTAATAAATAGAATATCTAAAGTAAATAAACAGAACAACCTAACAAATAGACTTGAATACAATAAGAACAAAATAAACCAACTACAACAAATACAATACATAAATTATAGAAGATCAGATAACAAGAATTAAACAAAATTAACACAATAAATAGAATAGAGTAACATGAAAAAGCCTATCTGATTGAATGAAAATAGCCAAACCCCTTATCTATATTAAAATAACTAAAAGTCAAGTTAATAACAAAAATAATTACAGTGAAAACAGATATCATAAAGAACTTATTTCTAATACAATAATAAATTAAGTTAAATAAATACTTAAAACAAAGTTAACCATTTTCAACAAGTGAGTCCGTCTACTTGAACTTGGCATAAAAAGAATATACCTTATATATTGTAAATCACACATCCTACTCATACTACACAAGCCTGCACCTAAAACATGAATTATTCAATATAAAGAAAAATGATAACCTACAGCTTATATACAGTATCAAAATCATGGTATAGACCACATGATAAAATTATAATAATACAAACTGTAATCCCTATAAAAATGAGTGTAAATCCTAGTCTCTAGGCATACATCTTAAGACAAATTAAATATAACTTGTATGGTCACTCTCCTGTATTTACCGTATCCAAACTATCAGCTTAAACAAAAGCACTTAGGTTTATTGAAAATATAATCTAATCATTTATCCAAAAACCCCCCTGGGCAATTAACCACATCAGCTCCCGTTCAATTTTCAAGAAACATATTGCAATTTCACAGAATTTCACTCCTCCTACTAATTTCTATACTAATTTTCCCAAACTTATCGTTCTTTCCTACAACCATTAATTTTCCTTAAATGTCACTCAAAATGTGTTGAGAACCCACTCAAATGTTGTATCATATCTACCCCCATCTCCGATGTTATTATATGCCACCATTTATCGACATAATACCAATGGCACATCATTACCGATCCTATTCTGTCATAACATAAAAACTATACTACAATGTTGCCAGATTCGCCAACGTTGAAATGTCAATCCCAGAGTTCCAAATATAGCGTTCCATTTCCAACACAAACCCCAGCTTCATCGTGTAAAAACCAAAAAATAATACCTAGAAGACACTATATGCTAAATGATATACAATAAATGATAAGACACTCAATAAATTATCGATAATAAACAATAAAATATTAACAAAGCCTGAATAGATAATATCTAAATGCAAATATAATATCTAAATAAACCACAAAACCGATGCCAAACAGAAACTATTTTCCAAACCTAGGTCATATAATATTGGTAGTTACGCCACTATGAAATTAAAAACAATGTAATTAAACTAAACCCATCACATATCTAATAAATGACTAAGAAAAGATCAAATTGAAGCAATTATAGTAAACGGAAGTCAGAATAAAATAGAGTATTAAATAAAGTAAATAAATGAATAACTTCAATAAGGACAACAATAACCCAAAGGATAAATTATTATAAAAACTAGGCACCTAAATAAAGGTCTAATAGAATAAAATAGCATATATAATCTACCTACAAATGAAATGAAAACATTAGCAAGAATTCTACTAACTAAATAATAAAAATAAAAATAGTTATATATAGAACCCTACAAGTTGAGAAAATAAATATCATAGATTAAAAATAAAATACCTGAACAAAATAAAATAAAATAAAATACAATAGATAAATTAAATTAAATGAATACAAAATTACACTGAATATAATAAATAAGATAAACCGTGTAAGAAAATAGATTTTCCACACGTGTAAGAACATAGACTTTCTTTACAATAATCAAACAACCTGAGAGAAAATTGAATAAAAACAAATAGATAAATTAAATATACTGAATAAACCTACAATATATAAACTAAGTAAATAAAAATAGGTAAAATAATAATATATATAATAAATGAAAGTGAACCATTAAATAGATTAAATACAATAACCATCCTAAGTGCAATAAATAAAACAAATATCATGAGTAAAATGAATAAATAAATAAATGAATTACATAGAATAAATAAAATACATGAAATGTATAGAATATATACATTAAAGAAATAAATAGAATAACATAAATAAAATAAATTAGATATATTAAAAATATATAGCCATATTAAATAAAAATTAAAATAATAATAAATCCATTAAATATATTAAGTAAAGTAAATAAACTAGATATAATACATCAACCAAATATCATGAATATATTGAATAAAATAAAACATGAAATAATTAAATAAACAGACGAGTAAATAAGATATATAAAATAAGTAAATTAAATAAATTAGATACAATAAATAAAGATAAATGAATGAAAAAATAAAAAAATAGATTAAATAAATAAATAGAGTAAAATAAATAAATTAAATAAAGTCAAAAATACAGTATAATAGGGTAGACAAATTCTCCATAAATAATTAAGACTCGATATGATAAATAGAGTTAAATAAAATACAAGTATCACAAAATTACAATAAAACATATACCTATAAACCCTCTGTACCTAAATGTCACTCATTTGTGTTGAAAAACCACTCAATCATGTTACCACATCTACTCCTTGTTCCAATTTTGACATATAGCACTGCCTAACCGACATGGTACCACTTTTCCACATCACTACCGACTATCTGCATCATATGATCTGCTGTCATATCTGTCAAAGTTACGCATGGTTAAATGTCTATCTCACACTTCCGAGTAGCCTTCCGCTCTCAACATTATCCAGCCATTCATTCCATCTACCAGCAAGAAACCATAAAACCGCAATCAAAGAAAACCTGTAACCCAGCACAATTAAATAAAAATTTTTTAAATTATAAACACAAGATGTGGACGTACACAAACAAAGCAAACAAAACTACATCATGAAAATAACTATCTATGAAACAAAACCAAACAACAAAAACTAAAAAACTAAAAAACAAACCATCTGTCTCATCCGCACATACATGCACATGTCGGCATGCGCATAAACCGGAATCATTCCCCGGCCACTAAATATATTCTCCATCTGGTCACTAAGGCAACTCCACAGAAAACATGTGTGAGAAAAGCTCATGCATCTACACATACACGTATGCATCAACAAACCACACACACATGTGTGCCAACGTATGTATGTGCAAACACTCCCATCATCGTAGGCAGTGTAGAAAAATATCATTATGGTGGCTCACGTTCTATAGTAAATTTACATCGTGATGTAAAAAAATTTTTTTATATTGAAATTAAAAACCGACGACCATGATGTCAACTGTGACAAATTATAAATCCAATTTCACAAAAACCCTGAATTATAGCAGTAAAATAGCAATAAATAAAAAATAGAAACATGAATACGTCTACAAACCAAAATTAATGATAAAAAATAATACACCACTAGAAACATCTATAACAACCAAACAGACAATCATACCAATATTTAACTAATAAACAATTCAATAATAAAAGCACAAACAGACAAATATAACCATATATACATATGTGAGCGAGAAAACGATTAGGTAGAAAAAATAAATAAAAATATAAAATAATAAGACTACGTGGTGAGTCTTTTTATTTCACATTTATAAATAACAGAATACAAACAATACATAAGCACATACATATAAATATATAAACATACACACCAATCAATACTTATTAGAATGAGGAAATTATACACATATATTATATACACAACTAGACGATTAAACCTAACAAAAATGCATAACTATAGACAAATAAAAAATATATAAATAAATAAATAGTAAATGATTAAATAATAAATTGTATAGGAAATACATAGACTAAATTAATAACACCTAAGTAAATAAATTAAATAAATATCAATATAAGCAATGCGGTAATAAATAATTCCTTAAATGTAATTAAATAAATATAAGATGAATACATAGATAGAAAACATATCTACGTAAAATACTTAAAATACATAAATATAAATACAAAAATACATAATACTCACATAACAAGGTAAATAGATATATATACATAAACCGATATACATAGATAGATAAATACATACGGGGTTAAATTAATATATAAATAAATATATACACGTACATAGACAAAAAGAATGTCTAACTAAATCCACAAACAACTAGGTATTTAAATAAAGTAAATAATAAGTAAGTCACATAAACCAAATAATCAATAAATAAATACATAATTAATAATATATAAGTACATAAATGAATATAGAGTTAGATTATAAACGATAGTATATGAAGGATATAATATAAATATATAAATATAAATTAAATCAATTAATAATTATACCTAAATTAGATACAATAAGCTAGGTGGATACATAAGTGTATATATTATCATTCCCAATTAAGATAGAAATATTCATAAACAGTACACAAAGAATTTTCCAAATTATTAACTTATAAATAACAACATACTCATATATCTAAATAGATTCCTGGTCAAATAAAAACACGAATTAAATAAAATATATACAAGTGCATAAATAAGGAACAAATGAATATCCAACTTCAACAATAATATCTACAATACCATAAGTAGTTAAATAATAGATAAAATGAGCAAGACATTTAAAGATTCCAATAAATAAATACATATATCATAGAAGAAATATAGAAACTAATTATATATATAAATAAGATATACAAATAAAAAAGTATAAATAACATTATACATAAATACATACAACCGATGCATCAACATGCATCTTAATACATGTTGATACACCGATCAATAAGGATATCTACGTAGATATAAGTTAAATAAAAGGATATATAAGCAAATATACATCCATAAACAACTAGATAAATAAAATACAAGAGATAAATATATAAAGGTATATAAATAAGCATCCATATTCGTAAATAAATAAATAATAACTAATTAAATACATAAGTCCTCAAAATATATAAATATAAGCATATATTATACGAAGAAATAGGGGAATATCTAGCCACATCCATAAATCATCAAGTAACTAAGGGATTAAAGAAATAGATATATAGGCAAGTAAATAAAACATAAATAATTTGCCGTATAGACATTTAGATAATAAATAAAATTGTGGAAAAAATAATTATACATATAAAGGAATAAGGGAATACATACATAACTGTTTCATATCATAAATAATCATTTAAATACATATATACATACAGTAACCAAGTCATAAACCCAAAATTACATAACAGATAAATAAGGATGAATCACTAACATAACAAATTCAATACAAAATACTTGAGTAGATAAATAAATAAATATATATATAGGTAAAATATATAAATACGCAAATAATGTGAATAAATAGTAAATAAAAGATACATATCTAAATATAACTACATAACCAAATATTCAGATAACTAAATGGATTTCTAAACCAAGGCTAAATGAATATTTGAATTGACCAATAATAAATAAATACATAGCTTAGGTAATTAAATAAATAGATACAACACATAAGCATATTATAATAACTATATACATAGATAATTAAGTAAGTAAATATGTAGATAAATATTTTAATTAATAAATAAATATTAAAATACATATATAAAGATGGATAGGTACATAGAATAAATAAGTAGATAAGCGAATAAATAAATAGATACATAAATTAGTAAGTGAATAGAATAATAACAAAATCAATAGGTATATACAATCAAATAGATAAGTAAATAGACAAATGAATAAGTAAATGATAGATAATAAATATATAGTAAAAAGTAAATGATAAATATACATTTACATAGATAGTTAATCTGATAAATAAATGTATATAGGCAAATAAGTGGGTACATTAATAACTAGGTAAATAAATATACCAAATTACATAATAAAATAACTATGTATGTAAATAAATGAACTATATAGATATATAAATGACTAAGTTCATAATTAAATAGGTAAATAAACAAATAAATACATAGATATAGTAAATAAAATAACAACAACATCAGTAAATCAATAAATACATACACAATCAAATGGATCATCAAAGAAAAGTAAATGATAAATAATACATAAATAATGAGTAAATAAATAATAAATAAATGTGTATATAAGTAAATAAGTGGGTAACTTAATAATTAGGTAAATAAAATACAAAAAATACATAAATAAATAAATTATCTAGGTGTGCAAATAGATGAACTATACAGATACAAGCATGCGATCTGTCAAGTATAACATATATGAGTGAATAGAGATACATTCCCCATAAACCTATCATGAAAGGGAAAAAACCCCCTCTTCCAGGTTCGATGTGACCACTTCACACCTCAATATTCCCTCTCACACATGTGAGAATTCTCCCTTTAAAACCTACAACTGCGGTTCACCCATCAAAGCAAACTTTTCTGCCTAATTCTTCCCGAATTACCTCATTCCCCTTTATCCTATTCTCCCAGATCTTCTACATACTTCTCCCTCTTCCAGAAGAGCCAGACCAAAACTAGCACAACGGTAGATACGGCATTCCATTCCACTAATGTGATCCACATTCCTGGGATATCCGGATTTGACATTCCCGGTTCGCAACACTGTAAGTCGGATTCGAATATGTGCCTCAAACAAGGTGATAACCACCCAGGGCCCATTATATGACCGAAAGGTTCCGGGAGATCACAGCGGGTGGCACCAATGACTGTGCGAGGCCGGTTATACATGTAACTCTTTCGAAAACGGTAGTCAATATGCAAATCAGACAGTCCTATCCTCTTACCGTAATCCATCTCTGCATCTCTCGGTCGCCCTCTCTACCATGAAGGAAAGGAATGTAGATCTCCATCTCCATTTTTTATCCCTACATTATTTCCGATCATACTACAGGCAATATATGAACTATACAGATAAAAGCATGCGATCTGTCGAGTATATCATATGTGAGTGAATACATTCCCCATAAACCTATGATGAAGGGGAAAAAACACTCTTCCAGGTTCGATGTGACCACTTCACACCTCAATATTCCCTCCCACACATGTGAAAAATCTCCCTCCAAAAACTACAACTGCGGTTCACCCATCAAAGCAAACTTTTCCCGCCTAATTCTTCCTGAATTACTTCATTCCTCTTTATCCCATTCTCCCAGATCTTCTACATATTTCTCCTTCCCTCAGAAGAGCCCGACCAAACCAGCACAACAGTAGATACGGCATTCCATTCCACTAATGTGATTCACATTCCTGGGATATCCGGATTTGACATTCCCGGTTCGCAACACCGTAAGTCGGATTCGAATATGTGCCTCAAACAAGGTGATAACCACCCAGGGCCCATTATATGACCGAAAGGTTCCGGGAGATCACAGCGGGTGGCACCAAAGACTGTGCGAGGCCGGTTACACATGTAACTCTTTCGAAAAACGGTAGTCAATATGCAAATCAGACAGTCCTATCCTCTTACCGTAATCTATCTCTGTACCTCCCGGTCGTCCTCTCTACCATGAAGGATAGGAATGTAGATCTCTATCTCATTTTCATCCCTACCCCAGCAGAGTTGAACCTCTATTCTCCCATCTATCACATATTAATCCTTACATCTCATAATGTCACAAAAATTTATATTCAGTTTCCCAATTCACAGATAACACCCCACACGTAACAAAGAACACAACACCTAGCCAAGCCCCGCAACATACACATACTTATAAAGTTAGAGGCCCACACCGAGTTGGCAAACAAGACCGAATTATCAGGTAAATCATAAAGTTCATGAACTCTGCCATAACATAAATTAAAGATTAAATTCATTTCAGCAGCCAATGTCGCATACCGAATACTAAAAGGATGTCCCACATTGTTCAGCACATGGAACAATCCAATACGTGTATATTCCAAAAAATAAA
This sequence comes from Phaonia tiefii, assembly GCA_963931995.1. NCBI lineage: Eukaryota > Metazoa > Arthropoda > Insecta > Diptera > Muscidae > Phaonia > Phaonia tiefii. The sequence continues at coordinate 46,986 of CAWVPJ010000063.1, read as the reverse complement.
CCAGACTATAAGCACCACACATCATACCAACAATGAGACTTTGAATGTGAAAACCCTACAGAGCCCTCAACACCAAATATTGAGTCATATAGGACCACCAGGTAAAGTATATATTCACTTTCCATCCCATTATAAAACACATCACACCATTCACTGTATAAGACAGCAGCCACTATTCATGACATCACATAACTCACTAGACACATTACATCAATCACATCTGGAGTGCGTTGATCTATAACCCCATTAGGCTGAGAAAACAAAAAATGGCCCCGAAAAGACAGATTCCAATTCAGCCAATTTAGAGTCGAATTAAACCCAAGAATAAATGCATCTAACTGAAGCCATATGAATAGTATTGAAGATATGATTAATTATACTGATTCACAACTACCCTGCATTGAATGGCAAAATATTTTCCCAAACAATATTGCCCTAAAAAATAAAAAATTTAAACTGACAGCAACCAAATCAAATTGAATCCTCATAAGTCCCACCTGTTTGGGTTGAATCACACGGAAGAACTAAAAATAAACTGAAAAGATATGGTCTGCATGCATTACACCAATATATACATCCTCAGTCCAATAGGGTCTAATTGAGTCCAATCCGACCGAAAAAACATATATTAAAGGGTTGAATTTAATTGACTCAATTTCTATTGAATCATATACATATGCCTCAGAACAGAATTGGAACTACTCAAAAATGTATACTGAGTTAATTCATTCTAACAACAATGCGTCAAAGAAAATTTAAGCCGACTATAATGATCCAACAATTGAATTACATAAAATCTAAATTAGACAACATTACTTCAAATCATATCGACAAACTATGTGCATACATATCTACGTGTATACAAGTAATTAAATGGGAAATACAACAAACCAAAAATAATAATAAATTACCGAATTGGACAAAAAATTGACCCAATCAAAGTTAAAACGAATCACCCTACATGGAGTCGAATGAACCTAGTTGAATCAATTTTATATATAATAAAGCTGACTCAACCTGAATATAACTAGACCTGAATACAAGGCCCAGATCGAATTGGGATGAATTTGAATCCACAAAACCAAAACCCCCTTAAACAAAAACCCAAATGGGGTTAACTTTATTAAATAATCAAATTGAATTGAGCGGAATGAAGAACTGACTTGAATTAAATCAATCCAAACAATGGACCTAGTAACTGCGCTTGTACTAAATCCAACCAGAATAACGAGCCGAATTGAATTAAGTGGAGTTGAATACAGATACTGAATTTGAACTAATCAGAAATGAAGAACCAAAAAAACTGAGCTATAAATCAGATAATCACATCAAACATATTGGATCCGACCGAATCGAGTCAAAGCTATACAGAATTAAACCTTTTACCAGTATTGTATCAAATAAGAAAGTAAAATAGATAAAAATTGGGCCGAGTCACAAAACAATCTAGAAATCTTCATGTTAAAACCAACTCTAGCTGAATTGAGCTGAGTTTTCCCGATAAAACCCGGAATTGGGCACCATTGAATCGATCCAGAATTATCCAAAATACTGAACTCAAAATGAATTGAGTTGAATTAGTAACAGTGAAAAACCAATTAAACCTGTATGGTTTAATCTTCACCCCATATTAGCCTAAACCGTACTGAACAGAAAACAAGTCAAAAACAAACCGAATCCTATCTGAACAAAGGAGTCTAGTCAAAGTTTTCCAAAATGACTTGCATATTAAATGGAGACGATTTGAACTTAGTTGAATCAAAATTCACGTAGAATAGAGCAGACCCAAATTGAAACGCCCTAATCTGGAATACATAAACCCAAATTGAAACACATTACACAAAAACATACTACCTTGGGTTGAACTTGAGTAAACCGAGCTGAACAAAGGAACTGGACTAAATAAAACCAATCCCGTTAATCGACCTACAAAACGGTCAACCAAAGATACTGAGTTATAGACAAAATTCCCCTCGTTCAGCCACCCAATTAAACACTAAACAACAAAATATATCCCAAGATATTAATAATACACAGGACACACCAAAAATATTACTAAACTACTAATAAATAATAAACCACACATAACTGACACCGAAATAACCACCAGTGATAATAAATAATGATTAATAAACACCAAACCCATACATAATCCATGATTAATACTGATGATATATAATACGACATATATTATCAAACAATAACTACTACATAATGGATGATTAATTCATAATAAAATAGCAAAAAAAACCCCCCAGGCAACGAATACAAGACCTACAGTAAATAATGCCCTTTGAGTCATAAATTCACAAGAATGAGAAAATTATATCACTGATTCTGAAACAAAGAAAACAGAAAATATATAAACATTAACATTTTTCCAAAAACAGTCAATAGTCATGCCCGTGCAGGGCAACAGTCTAGGTATTCCCGGAACGTTTTCGCCCTTACCCAAGGGGCTCATCAGCGGGATTCTACATGGAGTATGCATAGCATAGCGAATGTCCTTCATAAACGTCATCTTATATTTAACCTATTTAAGTATGAGTATTGCATATATTTAAATTATGTTACATATACTTATCTATGAGATTTATGTTACATATATACTATAGGTAATACATATATCTATGGTTAACACATATATTTATTGGATATATATCAATGCATAAATTTTCCACCATAAACTTACGTTTTCCATGAAGAGTAATTGCTCCATATCTCTAGCATCAATATCGTCTCCACCATTCCAAATTAGAGATTCAATTTCCATTAATTATTCACTTCTTATCTTATTCACATATCACCAAATTGCATCCACCAATTTTCCAAATATATAACCTTGCATTCACTAAATGATGGTCCTTCTAACAATTACCCAAAAAATCATAAATATTCCAAGAGAATACAATAATTCACTAAGACGACCCCGTTACCAGAACCGCTTTCATTTATATCGACCACGAGACTGATCCAAAATTTATCTCACTCTTTTGTCTAACGGTCATAAGCCTCCTCAACAACTGTGGCGTCAGAAAATTTTTTTGATTTATCGCGGGAAAAAATTCTCCAAATAAGCTCCACCCCTTTTTTTTCCTGTATCCATTAACATATACACAAAACCATGCATAATCTAGATATGTGAAATTCACAGATATCTTCACTATACTACACCTAGCCTGCAGGTCTAAAAACAAACCGAAAAACCCGTCAATATATTGCGTATAAACCCCAGATTATATGTACATAACCTATGAACTATGGTATATCGTTTCAGTATCTCAACACATCACATACATCACACCGATATATACATTACAGTACACTTACAAAATCTTCATTCACAATTTTCCCAGGACTGTACCTCCATTTTCACAAACGCTTGAACATATACCAATTCAAGACAACAACCCTTTGGTATAGATATTCCCTCTCCCATCACCTCTGTGTCCGGTACAGTTCTCTGAAATTGCTGAAAAAATACTTTCCGAATTCCCTTATACCGACTGAAAGAAGGAGAGTCTCTCAATCCTCCTTTTTCCCACTAAAAACCCTTTGACCCTGAGATCATTTTATCCATAATCTAAATACGATCTCCAAGGGGATACAAAAACACTGTTACGATCAACAATTCATTATAAGGTGGAAACAAAAATTCCCCACATATTCACAAAATGACCTGATAAAAAATTGTTTTCCGTCCACCCATATGGACCAAACAAAATCTGTCGCATATAACCTATAGCACGTATCCCATTGTCTTGACAAAAACAAAATTCTCAACTTTCATCCTGCGGTCAAAAATAAAGTTCCCATAGTCCCTAGAAGACACCCCAAAAAATTAAATGGGAACAAGGAAAAAAATGTTTTCACCGTGAGAATTATCACATATTACGTCAAAATATTACATTCCTATCAAACCTTTCCCTTACAACATATTCTACACTTGTTACTCCTCACAAGCCGTAAGCCAATTGTCAATTGTCAACATTATCCCTAAATTATAATTTTCCATTCAACTTCAGAAATCTCTAAGACCGACCAAAAACCCTTCTATCATGGGTAACACATCAAGATTATCTCTAGCAGTAAAAACTTCATACCCCTGCACAGAATGTGAAGTTATCCAACACTGTTATCTGGAAAAAACAATTATCATCATCCAACACTACAATTGGAAGATACGCACGATAACCGCCATTTTCCACTGGCTAAAAAAATTCCACTAACTGTAACCAAGCTCACTCAGGCTATCGCGCGCTTCCTCAATCGCCATCAGTATAAGTATCGACAAAGAACATTCAACACGGTTCTTTATAACCTGTCGTAATAAAATTAATAGTAAAATAAAATTTCTCAACATATTCCAAAAAGTTTTCTAACAGTGAAAAAATTCCAAAAAACATTGTTTACAACAAATTAATAGTAAAATAAAGTCCCCCAACATATCCCAAAAAGTTTTCTAACAGTGAAAAAAATTTTTCCCAAAGTATTCTCCATTCTCCCATACATAGATCGCCTTCATATGACTCTAATCCTAACCTATAAAATTTCCCATATTAAAATATAATCCCTTGAAAACCGTATGTGCTTCTGGAGCTCCAATCAATAAAAAGTGTCGCGTACGATATACAATATATATTCCATCCGAAATATACATCCATTTTCCATCTCGGGGTTTATATTACGGCTACATAATGGATCACCTGCCACTCAATAGGTCCATTGTCCATCCCATCACAAGTAAATTGACAGTAAAGTAAAAACTCTCAACATCTTCCAAGAGTTCTAAGCCAGTGAAAAATCACAAGCTATTCTCCATTTTATCATATACAGACCTCCTCATATAACTTCTAATTCTAACCTATAAAATTCATCATAATAGAGCATAACCCATCAGCATATTCATGGAACTCTAACTAACAAAGAAGTGTCACGCACAATATAAAAAATATACGTCCCACCTGACGTATATATCATTCTCCATTCCAGGATTTTCATATCAACTACACATTGGGTCCCTTGTCATACAATGGATCCATTGTCCACTCTACCATAACCTTCAAATAATGGACACAGCATCATAAGCATATTATCTATTCACCGTCTTTTCTCCCACGTAGGAAAACATGTCAGAGGTACCGATATGTAACAATCATTCCAACGCAGAACAAACTGTACCACCTATCTCTTGTCAACCTGATGTCACACCTTTAGATATGCTGATAGCCACCGCACAGGAATTATGTTACATTGATCCTTATCCCATCAAATGTGAGGCCGACGCAAATGTAACCTACGTTTTACAGACTACCCAATGTGCCAATAACACTCCATCTACATCTCAGTACATAGGTGTTGATCCCTTATCCATACCACATAGCAATAGCTTGACCATTTGTCCCACATCAGCTACTCCTTCACATATTACCTATTCACACTCTAGTGCGTTGCCCACCGTCCCGCAAGTAACAGTGTCGGATCATCTATCACTGTCCACCCCCTATCCAACAAGCATCGAAAAACAAGGTAAAAACCCCTGAAATTCATTTGCAATCAGCTAATCCCATTATAGTCTTCAAAATTAGAACCATCTACATTAACTTCCATTATTTTCCAGGTTCATATTTTCCGAAAAACGACACAAAATTGCCCATTCCCAGGAATGATGCAATGTCCAGTACACATTCTTTACGGCATCTGAAACCTTATAGCCGAGAAAAAACCAACAACATAAGCAAACATTAATTAATTGAGTTCGTCTACTTGAACTTGGCACAAAAAAATATTGGTAACTACCCTATTCAAGACGGTGATCATATGGGCCTATGTACGGATATCTAGATGTATACCGTATTATATCAATCAGCAGATAGGTACATAGCAGATAGAAAATAAGTAGTAGATAATAACCACCAATCAATAACCAGGAAAACGGTAGACGATAGATGGAAAATACTGTATAACCGGATAAACAATAAATAATTACTAATAATAATGGAAATATGCTATCTAAATACTGGACGATGCTGATTCGAGTTTATCACGTGAACATATAATATTGGTATCTACACAAATACATAAATAGAATCCATACATAAATAAAAAATGAATTGACTATTCTAAAAAAACCACCTTAAACCAACAATTTTGGCTAGAAACACCAAACTTCTAGTAAATTACTGAGAAAAACCCCACTACAAATAAACTAATAGTAGTAAATGAAAATAGAAAAAATAAATAAAATTAATAAATAGAATATCTAAAGTAAATAAACAGAACAACCTAACAAATAGACTTGAATACAATAAGAACAAAATAAACCAACTACAACAAATACAATACATAAATTATAGAAGATCAGATAACAAGAATTAAACAAAATTAACACAATAAATAGAATAGAGTAACATGAAAAAGCCTATCTGATTGAATGAAAATAGCCAAACCCCTTATCTATATTAAAATAACTAAAAGTCAAGTTAATAACAAAAATAATTACAGTGAAAACAGATATCATAAAGAACTTATTTCTAATACAATAATAAATTAAGTTAAATAAATACTTAAAACAAAGTTAACCATTTTCAACAAGTGAGTCCGTCTACTTGAACTTGGCATAAAAAGAATATACCTTATATATTGTAAATCACACATCCTACTCATACTACACAAGCCTGCACCTAAAACATGAATTATTCAATATAAAGAAAAATGATAACCTACAGCTTATATACAGTATCAAAATCATGGTATAGACCACATGATAAAATTATAATAATACAAACTGTAATCCCTATAAAAATGAGTGTAAATCCTAGTCTCTAGGCATACATCTTAAGACAAATTAAATATAACTTGTATGGTCACTCTCCTGTATTTACCGTATCCAAACTATCAGCTTAAACAAAAGCACTTAGGTTTATTGAAAATATAATCTAATCATTTATCCAAAAACCCCCCTGGGCAATTAACCACATCAGCTCCCGTTCAATTTTCAAGAAACATATTGCAATTTCACAGAATTTCACTCCTCCTACTAATTTCTATACTAATTTTCCCAAACTTATCGTTCTTTCCTACAACCATTAATTTTCCTTAAATGTCACTCAAAATGTGTTGAGAACCCACTCAAATGTTGTATCATATCTACCCCCATCTCCGATGTTATTATATGCCACCATTTATCGACATAATACCAATGGCACATCATTACCGATCCTATTCTGTCATAACATAAAAACTATACTACAATGTTGCCAGATTCGCCAACGTTGAAATGTCAATCCCAGAGTTCCAAATATAGCGTTCCATTTCCAACACAAACCCCAGCTTCATCGTGTAAAAACCAAAAAATAATACCTAGAAGACACTATATGCTAAATGATATACAATAAATGATAAGACACTCAATAAATTATCGATAATAAACAATAAAATATTAACAAAGCCTGAATAGATAATATCTAAATGCAAATATAATATCTAAATAAACCACAAAACCGATGCCAAACAGAAACTATTTTCCAAACCTAGGTCATATAATATTGGTAGTTACGCCACTATGAAATTAAAAACAATGTAATTAAACTAAACCCATCACATATCTAATAAATGACTAAGAAAAGATCAAATTGAAGCAATTATAGTAAACGGAAGTCAGAATAAAATAGAGTATTAAATAAAGTAAATAAATGAATAACTTCAATAAGGACAACAATAACCCAAAGGATAAATTATTATAAAAACTAGGCACCTAAATAAAGGTCTAATAGAATAAAATAGCATATATAATCTACCTACAAATGAAATGAAAACATTAGCAAGAATTCTACTAACTAAATAATAAAAATAAAAATAGTTATATATAGAACCCTACAAGTTGAGAAAATAAATATCATAGATTAAAAATAAAATACCTGAACAAAATAAAATAAAATAAAATACAATAGATAAATTAAATTAAATGAATACAAAATTACACTGAATATAATAAATAAGATAAACCGTGTAAGAAAATAGATTTTCCACACGTGTAAGAACATAGACTTTCTTTACAATAATCAAACAACCTGAGAGAAAATTGAATAAAAACAAATAGATAAATTAAATATACTGAATAAACCTACAATATATAAACTAAGTAAATAAAAATAGGTAAAATAATAATATATATAATAAATGAAAGTGAACCATTAAATAGATTAAATACAATAACCATCCTAAGTGCAATAAATAAAACAAATATCATGAGTAAAATGAATAAATAAATAAATGAATTACATAGAATAAATAAAATACATGAAATGTATAGAATATATACATTAAAGAAATAAATAGAATAACATAAATAAAATAAATTAGATATATTAAAAATATATAGCCATATTAAATAAAAATTAAAATAATAATAAATCCATTAAATATATTAAGTAAAGTAAATAAACTAGATATAATACATCAACCAAATATCATGAATATATTGAATAAAATAAAACATGAAATAATTAAATAAACAGACGAGTAAATAAGATATATAAAATAAGTAAATTAAATAAATTAGATACAATAAATAAAGATAAATGAATGAAAAAATAAAAAAATAGATTAAATAAATAAATAGAGTAAAATAAATAAATTAAATAAAGTCAAAAATACAGTATAATAGGGTAGACAAATTCTCCATAAATAATTAAGACTCGATATGATAAATAGAGTTAAATAAAATACAAGTATCACAAAATTACAATAAAACATATACCTATAAACCCTCTGTACCTAAATGTCACTCATTTGTGTTGAAAAACCACTCAATCATGTTACCACATCTACTCCTTGTTCCAATTTTGACATATAGCACTGCCTAACCGACATGGTACCACTTTTCCACATCACTACCGACTATCTGCATCATATGATCTGCTGTCATATCTGTCAAAGTTACGCATGGTTAAATGTCTATCTCACACTTCCGAGTAGCCTTCCGCTCTCAACATTATCCAGCCATTCATTCCATCTACCAGCAAGAAACCATAAAACCGCAATCAAAGAAAACCTGTAACCCAGCACAATTAAATAAAAATTTTTTAAATTATAAACACAAGATGTGGACGTACACAAACAAAGCAAACAAAACTACATCATGAAAATAACTATCTATGAAACAAAACCAAACAACAAAAACTAAAAAACTAAAAAACAAACCATCTGTCTCATCCGCACATACATGCACATGTCGGCATGCGCATAAACCGGAATCATTCCCCGGCCACTAAATATATTCTCCATCTGGTCACTAAGGCAACTCCACAGAAAACATGTGTGAGAAAAGCTCATGCATCTACACATACACGTATGCATCAACAAACCACACACACATGTGTGCCAACGTATGTATGTGCAAACACTCCCACCATCGTAGGCAGTGTAGAAAAATATCATTATGGTGGCTCACGTTCTATAGTAAATTTACATCGTGATGTAAAAAAATTTTCTCATATTGAAATTAAAAACCGACGACCATGATGTCAACTGTGACAAATTATAAATCCAATTTCACAAAAACCCTGAATTATAGCAGTAAAATAGCAATAAATAAAAAATAGAAACATGAATACGTCTACAAACCAAAATTAATGATAAAAAATAATACACCACTAGAAACATCTATAACAACCAAACAGACAATCATACCAATATTTAACTAATAAACAATTCAATAATAAAAGCACAAACAGACAAATATAACCATATATACATATGTGAGCGAGAAAACGATTAGGTAGAAAAAATAAATAAAAATATAAAATAATAAGACTACGTGGTGAGTCTTTTTATTTCACATTTATAAATAACAGAATACAAACAATACATAAGCACATACATATAAATATATAAACATACACACCAATCAATACTTATTAGAATGAGGAAATTATACACATATATTATATACACAACTAGACGATTAAACCTAACAAAAATGCATAACTATAGACAAATAAAAAATATATAAATAAATAAATAGTAAATGATTAAATAATAAATTGTATAGGAAATACATAGACTAAATTAATAACACCTAAGTAAATAAATTAAATAAATATCAATATAAGCAATGCGGTAATAAATAATTCCTTAAATGTAATTAAATAAATATAAGATGAATACATAGATAGAAAACATATCTACGTAAAATACTTAAAATACATAAATATAAATACAAAAATACATAATACTCACATAACAAGGTAAATAGATATATATACATAAACCGATATACATAGATAGATAAATACATACGGGGTTAAATTAATATATAAATAAATATATACACGTACATAGACAAAAAGAATGTCTAACTAAATCCACAAACAACTAGGTATTTAAATAAAGTAAATAATAAGTAAGTCACATAAACCAAATAATCAATAAATAAATACATAATTAATAATATATAAGTACATAAATGAATATAGAGTTAGATTATAAACGATAGTATATGAAGGATATAATATAAATATATAAATATAAATTAAATCAATTAATAATTATACCTAAATTAGATACAATAAGCTAGGTGGATACATAAGTGTATATATTATCATTCCCAATTAAGATAGAAATATTCATAAACAGTACACAAAGAATTTTCCAAATTATTAACTTATAAATAACAACATACTCATATATCTAAATAGATTCCTGGTCAAATAAAAACACGAATTAAATAAAATATATACAAGTGCATAAATAAGGAACAAATGAATATCCAACTTCAACAATAATATCTACAATACCATAAGTAGTTAAATAATAGATAAAATGAGCAAGACATTTAAAGATTCCAATAAATAAATACATATATCATAGAAGAAATATAGAAACTAATTATATATATAAATAAGATATACAAATAAAAAAGTATAAATAACATTATACATAAATACATACAACCGATGCATCAACATGCATCTTAATACATGTTGATACACCGATCAATAAGGATATCTACGTAGATATAAGTTAAATAAAAGGATATATAAGCAAATATACATCCATAAACAACTAGATAAATAAAATACAAGAGATAAATATATAAAGGTATATAAATAAGCATCCATATTCGTAAATAAATAAATAATAACTAATTAAATACATAAGTCCTCAAAATATATAAATATAAGCATATATTATACGAAGAAATAGGGGAATATCTAGCCACATCCATAAATCATCAAGTAACTAAGGGATTAAAGAAATAGATATATAGGCAAGTAAATAAAACATAAATAATTTGCCGTATAGACATTTAGATAATAAATAAAATTGTGGAAAAAATAATTATACATATAAAGGAATAAGGGAATACATACATAACTGTTTCATATCATAAATAATCATTTAAATACATATATACATACAGTAACCAAGTCATAAACCCAAAATTACATAACAGATAAATAAGGATGAATCACTAACATAACAAATTCAATACAAAATACTTGAGTAGATAAATAAATAAATATATATATAGGTAAAATATATAAATACGCAAATAATGTGAATAAATAGTAAATAAAAGATACATATCTAAATATAACTACATAACCAAATATTCAGATAACTAAATGGATTTCTAAACCAAGGCTAAATGAATATTTGAATTGACCAATAATAAATAAATACATAGCTTAGGTAATTAAATAAATAGATACAACACATAAGCATATTATAATAACTATATACATAGATAATTAAGTAAGTAAATATGTAGATAAATATTTTAATTAATAAATAAATATTAAAATACATATATAAAGATGGATAGGTACATAGAATAAATAAGTAGATAAGCGAATAAATAAATAGATACATAAATTAGTAAGTGAATAGAATAATAACAAAATCAATAGGTATATACAATCAAATAGATAAGTAAATAGACAAATGAATAAGTAAATGATAGATAATAAATATATAGTAAAAAGTAAATGATAAATATACATTTACATAGATAGTTAATCTGATAAATAAATGTATATAGGCAAATAAGTGGGTACATTAATAACTAGGTAAATAAATATACCAAATTACATAATAAAATAACTATGTATGTAAATAAATGAACTATATAGATATATAAATGACTAAGTTCATAATTAAATAGGTAAATAAACAAATAAATACATAGATATAGTAAATAAAATAACAACAACATCAGTAAATCAATAAATACATACACAATCAAATGGATCATCAAAGAAAAGTAAATGATAAATAATACATAAATAATGAGTAAATAAATAATAAATAAATGTGTATATAAGTAAATAAGTGGGTAACTTAATAATTAGGTAAATAAAATACAAAAAATACATAAATAAATAAATTATCTAGGTGTGCAAATAGATGAACTATACAGATACAAGCATGCGATCTGTCAAGTATAACATATATGAGTGAATAGAGATACATTCCCCATAAACCTATCATGAAAGGGAAAAAACCCCCTCTTCCAGGTTCGATGTGACCACTTCACACCTCAATATTCCCTCTCACACATGTGAGAATTCTCCCTTTAAAACCTACAACTGCGGTTCACCCATCAAAGCAAACTTTTCTGCCTAATTCTTCCCGAATTACCTCATTCCCCTTTATCCTATTCTCCCAGATCTTCTACATACTTCTCCCTCTTCCAGAAGAGCCAGACCAAAACTAGCACAACGGTAGATACGGCATTCCATTCCACTAATGTGATCCACATTCCTGGGATATCCGGATTTGACATTCCCGGTTCGCAACACTGTAAGTCGGATTCGAATATGTGCCTCAAACAAGGTGATAACCACCCAGGGCCCATTATATGACCGAAAGGTTCCGGGAGATCACAGCGGGTGGCACCAATGACTGTGCGAGGCCGGTTATACATGTAACTCTTTCGAAAACGGTAGTCAATATGCAAATCAGACAGTCCTATCCTCTTACCGTAATCCATCTCTGCATCTCTCGGTCGCCCTCTCTACCATGAAGGAAAGGAATGTAGATCTCCATCTCCATTTTTTATCCCTACATTATTTCCGATCATACTACAGGCAATATATGAACTATACAGATAAAAGCATGCGATCTGTCGAGTATATCATATGTGAGTGAATACATTCCCCATAAACCTATGATGAAGGGGAAAAAACACTCTTCCAGGTTCGATGTGACCACTTCACACCTCAATATTCCCTCCCACACATGTGAAAAATCTCCCTCCAAAAACTACAACTGCGGTTCACCCATCAAAGCAAACTTTTCCCGCCTAATTCTTCCTGAATTACTTCATTCCTCTTTATCCCATTCTCCCAGATCTTCTACATATTTCTCCTTCCCTCAGAAGAGCCCGACCAAACCAGCACAACAGTAGATACGGCATTCCATTCCACTAATGTGATTCACATTCCTGGGATATCCGGATTTGACATTCCCGGTTCGCAACACCGTAAGTCGGATTCGAATATGTGCCTCAAACAAGGTGATAACCACCCAGGGCCCATTATATGACCGAAAGGTTCCGGGAGATCACAGCGGGTGGCACCAAAGACTGTGCGAGGCCGGTTACACATGTAACTCTTTCGAAAAACGGTAGTCAATATGCAAATCAGACAGTCCTATCCTCTTACCGTAATCTATCTCTGTACCTCCCGGTCGTCCTCTCTACCATGAAGGATAGGAATGTAGATCTCTATCTCATTTTCATCCCTACCCCAGCAGAGTTGAACCTCTATTCTCCCATCTATCACATATTAATCCTTACATCTCATAATGTCACAAAAATTTATATTCAGTTTCCCAATTCACAGATAACACCCCACACGTAACAAAGAACACAACACCTAGCCAAGCCCCGCAACATACACATACTTATAAAGTTAGAGGCCCACACCGAGTTGGCAAACAAGACCGAATTATCAGGTAAATCATAAAGTTCATGAACTCTGCCATAACATAAATTAAAGATTAAATTCATTTCAGCAGCCAATGTCGCATACCGAATACTAAAAGGATGTCCCACATTGTTCAGCACATGGAACAATCCAATACGTGTATATTCCAAAAAATAAACCAGACTATAAGCACCACACATCATACCAACAATGAGACTTTGAATGTGAAAACCCTACAGAGCCCTCAACACCAAATATTGAGTCATATAGGACCACCAGGTAAAGTATATATTCACTTTCCATCCCATTATAAAACACATCACACCATTCACTGTATAAGACAGCAGCCACTATTCATGACATCACATAACTCACTAGACACATTACATCAATCACATCTGGAGTGCGTTGATCTATAACCCCATTAGGCTGAGAAAACAAAAAATGGCCCCGAAAAGACAGATTCCAATTCAGCCAATTTAGAGTCGAATTAAACCCAAGAATAAATGCATCTAACTGAAGCCATATGAATAGTATTGAAGATATGATTAATTATACTGATTCACAACTACCCTGCATTGAATGGCAAAATATTTTCCCAAACAATATTGCCCTAAAAAATAAAAAATTTAAACTGACAGCAACCAAATCAAATTGAATCCTCATAAGTCCCACCTGTTTGGGTTGAATCACACGGAAGAACTAAAAATAAACTGAAAAGATATGGTCTGCATGCATTACACCAATATATACATCCTCAGTCCAATAGGGTCTAATTGAGTCCAATCCGACCGAAAAAACATATATTAAAGGGTTGAATTTAATTGACTCAATTTCTATTGAATCATATACATATGCCTCAGAACAGAATTGGAACTACTCAAAAATGTATACTGAGTTAATTCATTCTAACAACAATGCGTCAAAGAAAATTTAAGCCGACTATAATGATCCAACAATTGAATTACATAAAATCTAAATTAGACAACATTACTTCAAATCATATCGACAAACTATGTGCATACATATCTACGTGTATACAAGTAATTAAATGGGAAATACAACAAACCAAAAATAATAATAAATTACCGAATTGGACAAAAAATTGACCCAATCAAAGTTAAAACGAATCACCCTACATGGAGTCGAATGAACCTAGTTGAATCAATTTTATATATAATAAAGCTGACTCAACCTGAATATAACTAGACCTGAATACAAGGCCCAGATCGAATTGGGATGAATTTGAATCCACAAAACCAAAACCCCCTTAAACAAAAACCCAAATGGGGTTAACTTTATTAAATAATCAAATTGAATTGAGCGGAATGAAGAACTGACTTGAATTAAATCAATCCAAACAATGGACCTAGTAACTGCGCTTGTACTAAATCCAACCAGAATAACGAGCCGAATTGAATTAAGTGGAGTTGAATACAGATACTGAATTTGAACTAATCAGAAATGAAGAACCAAAAAAACTGAGCTATAAATCAGATAATCACATCAAACATATTGGATCCGACCGAATCGAGTCAAAGCTATACAGAATTAAACCTTTTACCAGTATTGTATCAAATAAGAAAGTAAAATAGATAAAAATTGGGCCGAGTCACAAAACAATCTAGAAATCTTCATGTTAAAACCAACTCTAGCTGAATTGAGCTGAGTTTTCCCGATAAAACCCGGAATTGGGCACCATTGAATCGATCCAGAATTATCCAAAATACTGAACTCAAAATGAATTGAGTTGAATTAGTAACAGTGAAAAACCAATTAAACCTGTATGGTTTAATCTTCACCCCATATTAGCCTAAACCGTACTGAACAGAAAACAAGTCAAAAACAAACCGAATCCTATCTGAACAAAGGAGTCTAGTCAAAGTTTTCCAAAATGACTTGCATATTAAATGGAGACGATTTGAACTTAGTTGAATCAAAATTCACGTAGAATAGAGCAGACCCAAATTGAAACGCCCTAATCTGGAATACATAAACCCAAATTGAAACACATTACACAAAAACATACTACCTTGGGTTGAACTTGAGTAAACCGAGCTGAACAAAGGAACTGGACTAAATAAAACCAATCCCGTTAATCGACCTACAAAACGGTCAACCAAAGATACTGAGTTATAGACAAAATTCCCCTCGTTCAGCCACCCAATTAAACACTAAACAACAAAATATATCCCAAGATATTAATAATACACAGGACACACCAAAAATATTACTAAACTACTAATAAATAATAAACCACACATAACTGACACCGAAATAACCACCAGTGATAATAAATAATGATTAATAAACACCAAACCCATACATAATCCATGATTAATACTGATGATATATAATACGACATATATTATCAAACAATAACTACTACATAATGGATGATTAATTCATAATAAAATAGCAAAAAAAAACCCCCCCAGGCAACGAATACAAGACCTACAGTAAATAATGCCCTTTGAGTCATAAATTCACAAGAATGAGAAAATTATATCACTGATTCTGAAACAAAGAAAACAGAAAATATATAAACATTAACATTTTTCCAAAAACAGTCAATAGTCATGCCCGTGCAGGGCAACAGTCTAGGTATTCCCGGAACGTTTTCGCCCTTACCCAAGGGGCTCATCAGCGGGATTCTACATGGAGTATGCATAGCATAGCGAATGTCCTTCATAAACGTCATCTTATATTTAACCTATTTAAGTATGAGTATTGCATATATTTAAATTATGTTACATATACTTATCTATGAGATTTATGTTACATATATACTATAGGTAATACATATATCTATGGTTAACACATATATTTATTGGATATATATCAATGCATAAATTTTCCACCATAAACTTACGTTTTCCATGAAGAGTAATTGCTCCATATCTCTAGCATCAATATCGTCTCCACCATTCCAAATTAGAGATTCAATTTCCATTAATTATTCACTTCTTATCTTATTCACATATCACCAAATTGCATCCACCAATTTTCCAAATATATAACCTTGCATTCACTAAATGATGGTCCTTCTAACAATTACCCAAAAAATCATAAATATTCCAAGAGAATACAATAATTCACTAAGACGACCCCGTTACCAGAACCGCTTTCATTTATATCGACCACGAGACTGATCCAAAATTTATCTCACTCTTTTGTCTAACGGTCATAAGCCTCCTCAACAACTGTGGCGTCAGAAAATTTTTTTGATTTATCGCGGGAAAAAATTCTCCAAATAAGCTCCACCCCTTTTTTTCCTGTATCCATTAACATATACACAAAACCATGCATAATCTAGATATGTGAAATTCACAGATATCTTCACTATACTACACCTAGCCTGCAGGTCTAAAAACAAACCGAAAAACCCGTCAATATATTGCGTATAAACCCCAGATTATATGTACATAACCTATGAACTATGGTATATCGTTTCAGTATCTCAACACATCACATACATCACACCGATATATACATTACAGTACACTTACAAAATCTTCATTCACAATTTTCCCAGGACTGTACCTCCATTTTCACAAACGCTTGAACATATACCAATTCAAGACAACAACCCTTTGGTATAGATATTCCCTCTCCCATCACCTCTGTGTCCGGTACAGTTCTCTGAAATTGCTGAAAAAATACTTTCCGAATTCCCTTATACCGACTGAAAGAAGGAGAGTCTCTCAATCCTCCTTTTTCCCACTAAAAACCCTTTGACCCTGAGATCATTTTATCCATAATCTAAATACGATCTCCAAGGGGATACAAAAACACTGTTACGATCAACAATTCATTATAAGGTGGAAACAAAAATTCCCCACATATTCACAAAATGACCTGATAAAAAATTGTTTTCCGTCCACCCATATGGACCAAACAAAATCTGTCGCATATAACCTATAGCACGTATCCCATTGTCTTGACAAAAACAAAATTCTCAACTTTCATCCTGCGGTCAAAAATAAAGTTCCCATAGTCCCTAGAAGACACCCCAAAAAATTAAATGGGAACAAGGAAAAAAATGTTTTCACCGTGAGAATTATCACATATTACGTCAAAATATTACATTCCTATCAAACCTTTCCCTTACAACATATTCTACACTTGTTACTCCTCACAAGCCGTAAGCCAATTGTCAATTGTCAACATTATCCCTAAATTATAATTTTCCATTCAACTTCAGAAATCTCTAAGACCGACCAAAAACCCTTCTATCATGGGTAACACATCAAGATTATCTCTAGCAGTAAAAACTTCATACCCCTGCACAGAATGTGAAGTTATCCAACACTGTTATCTGGAAAAAACAATTATCATCATCCAACACTACAATTGGAAGATACGCACGATAACCGCCATTTTCCACTGGCTAAAAAAATTCCACTAACTGTAACCAAGCTCACTCAGGCTATCGCGCGCTTCCTCAATCGCCATCAGTATAAGTATCGACAAAGAACATTCAACACGGTTCTTTATAACCTGTCGTAATAAAATTAATAGTAAAATAAAATTTCTCAACATATTCCAAAAAGTTTTCTAACAGTGAAAAAATTCCAAAAAACATTGTTTACAACAAATTAATAGTAAAATAAAGTCCCCCAACATATCCCAAAAAGTTTTCCAACAGTGAAAAAAATTTTCCCCAAAGTATTCTCCATTCTCCCATACATAGATCGCCTTCATATGACTCTAATCCTAACCTATAAAATTTCCCATATTAAAATATAATCCCTTGAAAACCGTATGTGCTTCTGGAGCTCCAATCAATAAAAAGTGTCGCGTACGATATACAATATATATTCCATCCGAAATATACATCCATTTTCCATCTCGGGGTTTATATTACGGCTACATAATGGATCACCTGCCACTCAATAGGTCCATTGTCCATCCCATCACAAGTAAACTGACAGTAAAGTAAAAACTCTCAACATCTTCCAAGAGTTCTAAGCCAGTGAAAAATCACAAGCTATTCTCCATTTTACCATATACAGACCTCCTCATATAACTTCTAATTCTAACCTATAAAATTCACCATAATAGAGCACAACCCATCAGCATATTCACGGAACTCCAACTAACAAAGAAGTGTCACGCACAATATAAAAAATATACGTCCCACCTGACGTATATATCATCCTCCATTCCAGGATTCCCACATCAACCACACATTGGGTCCCCCGCCATACAATGGACCCATTGTCCACTCCACCATAACCCTCAAATAATGGACACAGCACCACAAGCACACCACCCATCCACCGTCCCCCCTCCCACGTAGGAAAACATGTCAGAGGTACCGATATGTAACAATCATTCCAACGCAGAACAAACTGTACCACCTATCTCCTGTCAACCTGATGTCACACCTTTAGATATGCCGATAGCCACCGCACAGGAATTACGTCACATTGATCCCTATCCCATCAAATGTGAGGCCGACGCAAATGTAACCTACGTTTTACAGACTACCCAATGTGCCAATAACACTCCACCTACATCTCAGTACATAGGTGTTGATCCCTTATCCATACCACATAGCAATAGCCTGACCATTCGTCCCACATCAGCTACTCCTTCACATATTACCTATTCACACTCTAGTGCGTTGCCCACCGTCCCGCAAGTAACAGTGTCGGATCATCTATCACTGTCCACCCCCTATCCAACAAGCATCGAAAAACAAGGTAAAAACCCCTGAAATTCATTTGCAATCAGCTAATCCCATTATAGTCTTCAAAATTAGAACCATCTACATTAACCTCCATTATTTTCCAGGTTCATATTTTCCGAAAAACGACACAAAATTGCCCATTCCCAGGAATGATGCAATGTCCAGTACACATTCTTTACGGCATCTGAAACCTTATAGCCGAGAAAAAACCAACAACATAAGCAAGGCTAAAACTCAGAAAATTCGCTCACCAAAACCGGACAATAGTATACCCGTATGTCATACATCTCCAATCTCAAGTAATATTTCGTCACGGAGTTTTGACAGTCAAGGGACACACTACTCACAAGTAGGTATGTACGATTCACATGACGAGAAGAAGGCAAGCTTCAGATTCAATCACAACCAGTGGACACATATGACCGTAAGTGTACAATTCTTTCCCATACGTAATTTTACAAGTCTTTACCCTTATCAAGCCCCCACGAGTGGCTAGTCACGGGTATGTACCCAGGGTGGATCGTGTTCAAAAACACATAAATAATGTACGACGACGCTTGCCACCATATGAGCGCAGCAAACTCATTGGCCATCGCGCTCAACTTGTAATGAAAAGGAGAAAATTTGAGCGACTGATTCGCGAATTGGACTGTGCGCTACATCCAGAATATTGCTACTACTCACATAATAGCAAATTGACGTTCTCGAGTAAATACGGGTCATGTCGGTGCAGCGAGTATCTCGATACCACTTCAGACGAGGATTAAAGCAATACAGTGATCCAACCAAAAAATATACTCTCACCTATTCTAACTCCGCCTTACACATTCCACCATACATATTTCCAGAACTTCATCTCATTATAACAAGATTATAATCACCTGCAAGATCTAACACACTTCCATTATACTATCTCAAAAATCATTCTCACCATACAACATTCTATCCACTTAATTACCTTTAAGCCACTAGAACAAAGACCGCATACCTTTCCACTAAAAACACACCTAAAAGCCATTAAATTCGATCACATATCTGCACAGAAGTGAGTATAGATTATGGTATCTAATTGTATACTAACTACCCCATACAGTATTCCTCAATATAGAGTAACCACCTCATGAGGGGATATAACAACCACAGAACCCATGCAATAAACCCTGAACAAGTTGACGAGAAACCAATTACAAGCCAGAGTATCAGAACAGATCAAAAATAAAACCACAACCTCTCCGTGTATTGATTACGGGTGGAACATCACTTCACATATTCTAACACAAAAAATCGGAATTATAAGAAAGACTTCAATGGGCACACTACTCACAAGTAGGTATGTACGATTCACATGACAAGAAGAAGGCAAACCTCAGATTCAATCACAACCAGTGGATACATATGACTACAAGTGTCCAATCCTCCTTCCATGTAATCCCACAAGGCCTTATCCTTATTAAGCCACCACAAGTGGCTAATCACAGGCATACACTCAGGGTGGATTGTATTCAAAACCACATAAATAATGTACGACGACGCTTACCACCATGCCAGCGTAGCAATCTCATGGCCATCACGTTCAACCTTTCATGAAGCGGAGAAAAAATTTTTTTGAGCGATTGATTCGCGAACTGGACTTCACATATTTTAGCACAAAAAACTTGGGATTATAGGAAAAAACTTTACAGTTGAAGACTACCCGGATAAAGGCAATTTTTCCGAAAAAACAGGTTCAAGTAAATTAGTAATCTAGGGGTATGTAATTCATGAATGTCCTATATTTCACACATCTCATATCTTAACAATATCCAAAAATCTGATGAGTATAATATAAGCGATCATCTTACTACTTCAATTCTCAACTTGAGAGCGAAAGGCAAGTCACAAGATGAATTTTCCAACGAAAAAATATCGGCTACTCGTACGTGACAATATCGATGAAATATATGCACTTGACGATAGTACCGATTTTCAACTTAGAACACATGAAAAAAGAGGGGGGGACAAGGTCCCAGCAACATGTTCACCAACGATATGGAAGGATCACACACATGTCACACCACATGTATAAGGTGTCACATATGATCCCCGCGAAAAAACTCATGCCCATGTATAAAAACAAGGGAACAAAAATTGTTTCCATAATACGTCCAATATATTGAAAGTTTTGTATAGAATATACAAACTTATATACAATTATGCAAAACAACCCTGCATAATTATCTGCATCTATTCAACAGTAAAACATCTATCAGCATCCCCTTACTAACATAATCATCCTGTCATATTCTTCTTCCCAGATCATCTGAATCATCACTACAAAAACAATCGTCTCAATTGTCTCCTAAACCAGATATACTTATCTAAAATTTTTAAGAAATAATAAAAAGAAATATATATACCGCAAAAATTCCTCATTCATATCACAAATAATCATAATCATCCCAATCACTTACAAAAAAATAAGCAATAGTATATCGATTGTCATGAAATTGTAGTGCATAACAGCTACTCAACTTGATAACTTTAAAAAACCTGACCAGGAAAAACAAAATTCACCACCAATGTAAGTATGAAAAAAACCCCCCAAAAAGAAATAATATCACACGAAAAAACCCCCCCAATACACAAAGAAATCTTCCCTTTTATATATTCACAATCATATCATCCCGACGATCCTCTGACAAATATTAAATTTACCCTTTCAGCTCTCACATCCAAGAATCCAGGCTAATAAAACATCCTGGCCATAATCATCATTCTCATTCCGGACCGAGGTTAGCCATATGCATATGGTTATATCTACATCACTCAACCGACTCATCAACATCATAAACAATCTGATAATCCGTCAATCATATCCCCCTGAAGTAAGTATATATTATAAAGCCATAGCGTTAACAAAAATCTCGATAGCTGAGATTCAACTCACCCCTAAATTGAATACTGACATACTCCTTTCCTCGCAACTTCTCTCCATATGCAAATTTTTAACACCATCATTTCCCGACAAAATAGGATTAACACTTCTCTTATACCCCTTAATAGGTTGCCACCCTCTCATAAAACACCATATCCTCAAACCACATCTTCTCATTCTTCTATAATACGATTGTTAAATTTTAAACTACTATGTCACCCAACCATATTCCCCTAGTAGGAGGAATTGGACTTATCATGTCAGATTTCCCTCACTTCTCCAGGTGGTAAGCCCCACTACAACTCCTGCATATACAAACATATACTCATGACAGTCAACACATAATTTCACTTGCAGTAATATATCACTACCTAGGGACAATGGCTCAACAACCAAACCAACATTCCATCCCGAATCTCGCCGAGACCACAAACAATGCCACAGTAAACAAATCTTCGAGCCTTCTAGTACAATCTCCAGTAATGGTAGAAGGGGGGTTTCAAAACCTTACCGATATCCCAGTGCCACCTGATGTAGCCACAATTTTGAGTTTCGGCGTGAGATTCGTACCACCTGTCCTACCGACCTTTGGCGAATATATCCACAACCTGTATCGCGTGCACACTTCATCCCTTGGGTTACATAAGGACCCCACGATATATCCACGAGGGTACTTGGCCAAATCTTCCGACGGAATGTTAAGAATCATTCAGACCCAACCAACATCTTACGACATGAAATTATCCCTAATGATCCAAAAAACAAAACAGTTCCTAGCTACTCATAGGGCAGTATGCTTGGTCCAAAGCGACAAAGGAAAGAGTATAGTCATGATAACAAAGGACGATTATCATATAAAAATGGATCAACTGATAGCCAAATGTACAAAGAAGGGTGCCTACACTGAGATCACAGATATCACTGAGGTACACAGAGTTAAGGACAACTGGTATTCCAAATACAAAGAACTATCACATCGTCTACTGAGAGAATGGAAAGACGCCAAACAAGGGAAAAGATCAGTTCCTTTCCCTACCAGCTTGAAAATATTATTATCAAAATTTTGCATTCCAAACCTACCATTACCCTACTTATATGGTAGCTTAAAAACACATAAAGACGACATACCTTGTCGACCTATATGTAGCACCCGTATATGGTATTCATATCCACTGCAAAAAATTATATGTCATGTGCTCTCCCGGGTCACGGAAGGCCAATTATGCACCTATAACATAAGGAATGTGGACGACGCCGCCGCTCGTTTACGAGCTACTATTGTGTTCAAAGATTTCAAATTTATCAAATTCGACATCGAAGACATGTACACAAATATGGATCGTCTCGAAATTCTCAACTTAGTACGACACCTTACATCTAGTGATACCTACAAGAATGGAAGTCATATAAGTAGTGAATTACTTATGGATTGTCTAGAGTTGTGTCCTGGTGTAAACACTATGTTCACATATAATCAACGGACCTTCAATCAATTACGTGGATTACCACAAGGTGCCTGTGATTCTGGATTGTTGGCCACAATACTCCTAGACCACATCCTACAGACCCATCATCACGAGATTTTCATCAATAACCGAGTGGTGTGGAGCATGAAATATATGGATGACTTATGTTTCCTTGTCCATAAGGATTATAAAGACTCGTTACAACAAAAACTCACCACATATACCCAGCTAAACTACACCATAGAAGAGGAAGAAAAAAGTACTCTGTCCCACATTGAGAATCAGGTAGTGTATGGAAACATTTCATTCCTAGACATAGATGTTCACAGATGTGAGAGAAATGTCTTCATAAGGACCTATACAAAACCTATGGTCAGTCAGCGGATGTGTCATTTTTTGACACGAAGTCCCATACAATGGAAAGAGAATACTGTGACATACTACATACGACGGGTATTGAACCGTGTCAGCAACCCATTCCCTCTTGAAGATCCATACAACTTGGAACATAAATTCACAGCCAACATGTACCCACGGGTGTTGTTCTCCAACAGCCTGATCAGAAACATACAAAAACATCCAGGGGCCTGCCAACATGCTCTCCCATGCATACGCCAGTATACATATCCCAACCTATGTAGTCCAGGTGATCCCAGAACACGTCAGTCCATCTTGACTCAATACACTAAAAATTTGTGCCCCATATCAAATCTACAATCTCACAATCTTCAACCGAAAATACATTACGAATTCGGATTACAAGAGCAAGTCAGATCCTACAACCCCTCTATTCCCTTCATCTGTGAGGAATTCAGCATCATCCTACGACGAATATATTACGAGTTAGGGGGAGGCATCCCAACCCATAAAAACGGACCTACACTTTTCCAATTATCAAACATGCAGATGTCCACTCCCGATCCCACTTCAGATACAACAAAGAAAATGAAGACATACATAGTCAAATGTCCCAATTGTGACCTCCTATACCTAGTATGTGGGGCCAATGAACTAAATAATATACTGGAACACGTACAATCTCTTGACAAAAATCCCATAACAATGCATATGAAAAACTTTGGACATGAAAGTCCCAGTACTCAAATGCCAAATGTCCTAAATCTAGATGTCTATCCTACCATACCACTGCAGGATCGAATAGTCCTAATGAAGGCAGTGTATAGTAGTATAGGTCATGAGTGCGTAGCCACCGAGGATCTAACCAATATACCATTATATGTACGTCAAGGTCTCAATCATTATTTAAACCGCAATAGAAAGCCATCTTCGGTATGATTCCACATAAACCTAACATTGACCCTATACATAACGTACAAATAATATCTTCACCTCCACCATAGGCAATTCAGGATTCCCTTGCCGAACTCATGTGAACCATTGGAAATCGAATGTGACAACCAGAACGTATTTGATGTGGCGAACTCAATGTTCAACTATGTCAAACTAAAAAAACGCCTGTAAGTGTCAAGCACCCAATATCAATCAAGTTTCCTTATATACCAAAATTGTACGTATTCTCCCACATAGACCAATTTTCCACACTACATCATGTTTTCCTTAACCCACAAAACCAATATTCATATAATTTTCCGAAAAAAATTGTTTCCTACCCCTTTATTTTCCACATCCATCTCCAAAAATTGCGGCGATCTAATATTCTCTCATCTTCTCGTATAATACCACAAAAAGCCATCCAAAAAACGACAAACTCAAGACGTATAACACACAAAAAATTTCCCATGAAAATAAACCAATGAAAGAACCAGTGTCAGAGCATGACCTATTGCGACAACTCTTTCCAGTGTAAGTAATGGACATTAATCATAATCCATCCAATTTACTCCATATTCTCCTAATCAAGATAATATGTTCAGATACCAACCTCCCTTCTCTTATCAGTGTCACTAATCTTCCCTATTTCAGACACCATCATCACTAAAAAGATCACAAAACAGCCGTCATCTCCTAATCATGCTCATCTACACCACCCTTGTGACATCTTCATACCTAACCATACCAGAGATATCTTACAACATAATTTTCCACCAAAAATCATCATGCAGAAAGTCTCCCAACCTTACCAAAAAAGAATTTGTGATCATTAACCATCCATGTAGTCATTACCACCAATATAATTTCCATTTTAACCGTAATCATTAACCTATTTTTGATCTTATCATCATAAACCATTATACAATATATATATATATATATTCACTGAATTATACACTCACTCACAATTTTAAAGAACTAAATTCACCACTTATCCTTAACATATGCCAATGTAATTTCCAACCATTTTCCCTTACAATTGTATCCCCTCACATATTCCGCACCTTTTCAAAAAATGTTATCTCAAAAACCATATTATCGTACCTATCATTGACAAACCTTTCCACCTATATCAAGTCCTAGAAAATAAATTAAAAAATTAAAAAAATTTTTTTCCCACGGGAGCAATGTCATAAGACAACTACCAACCTCTGTTAATTCTAAAGTCTCATCAGTACATTATCAGTCTATCCATATTTACTTACATCATTTTCCCATATTATCGGGCCAATCACAACCCATCACATTCTAATTTTCAAATTATATGTACATCTCATAACAATTTTAAAAATGAATTTACGAACCAAATAAACCTACATAATTCTCTTAAACAAATTTATCTTTCACTACCTAAATCCTAGAAGCCTCACCGGTATCAGAATCGTAGTAAGTATGGACAACCAATCACAGCCCTGAACCAATGAAATTATCAATACGCATACCTACCCAATGTATAATAGACAGGTAGATTTTCAAATACACAACTATGCAACCAAAAACCACGGACGCTTAACTTATTACAAAAATAAATAAAGGAACAAAAAACCGATACCTAAAATCAGCCAAAGAATGGCTGAAATTAGTGGATAAATACATACCAATGTAAGATCTACATAACAACTGTATATTCACATAGACAAAGAGGAATAAATGGATTTACAGACAATCACCCAACCAATTATCGAAACAGTCAAATATACTGTATAACTAAGGGAGTACAGACCCGTAAAAATGTTACCATAGTAAGTATGATGATCAACATAAACTAGAAATTCTACAAGTATCTGTGTGGAGGCTACCAATGTTAAATCTACTTTTATATAAACCAACATATAAGATCCCCATAACACTAGGATAATACCATAGAACTATAATAGTGAAATATAATAGAACAATATCTAAACTAATAAATGAGCAAACAAACCAAAATTACATACAGGAAATATATAATAATGCCTATACTAAAAACATGAACAAATGAACATAATAATACATAGATTAAATGACAAATTAAATTACATTCAAAAATAATAAGATAGGTAGAATAATGCAAAAATTAACCAGGTAAATGGATGTAATACATATACTAAATACACCAATTCAATAAAATATCACCATACAGTAAATACAACAATCAAATAAAAAGGCCAAGATACCCATATACAAATACGTAAATTAAATACTATATGTGATTTTGAACCAAACACATATTTGAGCAAAAATAAGAAACACTAGATAACATTACATTATATGAAAGTATACCACTAATTAATATGCATAGATATATAGGTAAAATACATAAATCAAATAGAGTACAATAATTTAAAGGAATTAAAAAGGGTAAATAAAATAGATTGGATAATATTAAATAGAATAATTATATTAAAAGCAAAAATAATATAAATTCAATAAAATAGAGCAAAACAGATTAGATTAACTACACTAAACAAATAAAAACATACAGATAGAATATAATAAATAAATAAATAAAATATAACAGATACAACCAATAAAATACAAGATAAATCTATGAACATATACATTCAACTAAATAGTACAGACCGAACCAAAAAACACAATTTCATACACACATAACTTATCATAAACCAATTTTCCACATATAGCATCAGTCAACAGATACGTAATCACATATAAATTATACTCCGTAGAAGGTTCAATATAATACTGGAAGGTTCAGTGCAAATATAGAACAGGGAAAACAAAAGACAAAAGGCAGAAAATATATATATGTGTAGGTAATACTATAGGCTGTGGTCTGTGGTGGCATCCGACCTGGAATCCCATTCCAGAAGGCCTTTACCACTAATTTTCACAGACTACAGGTTCGGGTCAAAAATATATAAATACACATAATCTCACATGATACATATAACTTGAAATACACATACACTAGTCAGATACAAAGCCCCATCATGTATGACAAGATTGCTGCTCCTTAGGAGAATCTTAATTAATCATACCTTTTAGAGATATATATACGTAAAATATGGGACCAAATATACACAATATATATGTCCTGTCATATAAATTAACACTTGCGTTCCAATATGATACTATGTAGACTGTTTTATATGGTGACACAAGACCTGGAATCCCATTCCAAGAGGTCCCGATCAGTAATAACCAACATACAACAGGTTGAGGACATTGTATAAATGATACATCTCTCCGTGTAAACATAATATATATTAATTTACTTTAATACACATGCCAATACGTCAATATGAAGACCTGTTTCAAGTATGACAAGATTGCTGCTCCTTTCAGAGAATCTTACATATAACCATACCCACAGGAAATAGACATACTCTAATAGGTATATATAAAAAATAAAAAATAAAAAATATCCAGCACACATATCATAAGTAAGTATACAAAAACATCAAATACAAACGGACCTATTAATATATACTATGACAGATAAAATTCTAGAGCCATTTTGGAATATTATCCATCCTAATTGACTTAACAAATATAAAGTACATAAATTCAAATGAACAGAATAATATGAAGACCCTAGGACATAACGTATTATTAACTAGGTAGATAACTAAACATGTAAAACTAGCCTAAAGGAATCTAAGCAATATATAAGAATATGATGCGATATATATACGTGGAATCAACATATATTAAGGTCATGGTATCAAGTATAGTATACCATCATACCAACTTATCATTAATCTTTCCCATCATGTCCAGACATAATAAAACAGAGACCCCACATCCCTATTCCCCAAGATGACATGTGAGTACCCAGGAGAGTGTAGAAACGGAATATGCAACATGGAATTCTCATGAAGATCAGGGTAAGCGAATTCATTTTCTAAAGGTTCTTAGGATCCGACAAAAATTGGATCTTGTGAGACAGTAATCGAAGCTAGTACACTTCTTTTACCCTCACTCTAAGACTAACAAAAAATGAGCCCTATAACTACAAGGGAAATAATATTAGAAGGACTAAGTCTCCTTATTACAAAAGGGATTTCCCATTACCAGATTGTTTCCTGCTTGAGCTTTCACCTAGAAAACCATAATGGTACCACACTTGTTCCGACTACTTTATTGTTTCCTGCAGGAGACTGTAGTAAGAGACATTTAGTGGTCCAAAAAGGCCTCTTTATGAAAAAATAACACACGTCACAGGTTCTATGGGTAATATGGTCTTTGGAAAATTAGACGAAATGATCACCCCCCCGGTCAGAGGGAGTATCCTAACAGATCTGCACATCACATACCCACTGTGGTTATGTGAATGTTCGGCAAGAGGTGAATCCATATAATGATTCCATAATGGCAATCATTCCATAGAGTGCATCCCCGCTACAGATAGAGAAAACAAGTATCAAACATTAATTAATTGAGTTCGTCTACTTGAACTTGGCACAAAAAAATATTGGTAACTACCCTATTCAAGACGGTGATCATATGGGCCTATGTACGGATATCTAGATGTATACCGTATTATATCAATCAGCAGATAGGTACATAGCAGATAGAAAATAAGTAGTAGATAATAACCACCAATCAATAACCAGGAAAACGGTAGACGATAGATGGAAAATACTGTATAACCGGATAAACAATAAATAATTACTAATAATAATGGAAATATGCTATCTAAATACTGGACGATGCTGATTCGAGTTTATCACGTGAACATATAATATTGGTATCTACACAAATACATAAATAGAATCCATACATAAATAAAAAATGAATTGACTATTCTAAAAAAACCACCTTAAACCAACAATTTTGGCTAGAAACACCAAACTTCTAGTAAATTACTGAGAAAAACCCCACTACAAATAAACTAATAGTAGTAAATGAAAATAGAAAAAATAAATAAAATTAATAAATAGAATATCTAAAGTAAATAAACAGAACAACCTAACAAATAGACTTGAATACAATAAGAACAAAATAAACCAACTACAACAAATACAATACATAAATTATAGAAGATCAGATAACAAGAATTAAACAAAATTAACACAATAAATAGAATAGAGTAACATGAAAAAGCCTATCTGATTGAATGAAAATAGCCAAACCCCTTATCTATATTAAAATAACTAAAAGTCAAGTTAATAACAAAAATAATTACAGTGAAAACAGATATCATAAAGAACTTATTTCTAATACAATAATAAATTAAGTTAAATAAATACTTAAAACAAAGTTAACCATTTTCAACAAGTGAGTCCGTCTACTTGAACTTGGCATAAAAAGAATATACCTTATATATTGTAAATCACACATCCTACTCATACTACACAAGCCTGCACCTAAAACATGAATTATTCAATATAAAGAAAAATGATAACCTACAGCTTATATACAGTATCAAAATCATGGTATAGACCACATGATAAAATTATAATAATACAAACTGTAATCCCTATAAAAATGAGTGTAAATCCTAGTCTCTAGGCATACATCTTAAGACAAATTAAATATAACTTGTATGGTCACTCTCCTGTATTTACCGTATCCAAACTATCAGCTTAAACAAAAGCACTTAGGTTTATTGAAAATATAATCTAATCATTTATCCAAAAACCCCCCTGGGCAATTAACCACATCAGCTCCCGTTCAATTTTCAAGAAACATATTGCAATTTCACAGAATTTCACTCCTCCTACTAATTTCTATACTAATTTTCCCAAACTTATCGTTCTTTCCTACAACCATTAATTTTCCTTAAATGTCACTCAAAATGTGTTGAGAACCCACTCAAATGTTGTATCATATCTACCCCCATCTCCGATGTTATTATATGCCACCATTTATCGACATAATACCAATGGCACATCATTACCGATCCTATTCTGTCATAACATAAAAACTATACTACAATGTTGCCAGATTCGCCAACGTTGAAATGTCAATCCCAGAGTTCCAAATATAGCGTTCCATTTCCAACACAAACCCCAGCTTCATCGTGTAAAAACCAAAAAATAATACCTAGAAGACACTATATGCTAAATGATATACAATAAATGATAAGACACTCAATAAATTATCGATAATAAACAATAAA
Source organism: Phaonia tiefii (assembly GCA_963931995.1). Taxonomy (NCBI): domain Eukaryota; kingdom Metazoa; phylum Arthropoda; class Insecta; order Diptera; family Muscidae; genus Phaonia; species Phaonia tiefii. The sequence continues at coordinate 15,557 of CAWVPJ010000063.1, read as the reverse complement.
ATATTAACAAAGCCTGAATAGATAATATCTAAATGCAAATATAATATCTAAATAAACCACAAAACCGATGCCAAACAGAAACTATTTTCCAAACCTAGGTCATATAATATTGGTAGTTACGCCACTATGAAATTAAAAACAATGTAATTAAACTAAACCCATCACATATCTAATAAATGACTAAGAAAAGATCAAATTGAAGCAATTATAGTAAACGGAAGTCAGAATAAAATAGAGTATTAAATAAAGTAAATAAATGAATAACTTCAATAAGGACAACAATAACCCAAAGGATAAATTATTATAAAAACTAGGCACCTAAATAAAGGTCTAATAGAATAAAATAGCATATATAATCTACCTACAAATGAAATGAAAACATTAGCAAGAATTCTACTAACTAAATAATAAAAATAAAAATAGTTATATATAGAACCCTACAAGTTGAGAAAATAAATATCATAGATTAAAAATAAAATACCTGAACAAAATAAAATAAAATAAAATACAATAGATAAATTAAATTAAATGAATACAAAATTACACTGAATATAATAAATAAGATAAACCGTGTAAGAAAATAGATTTTCCACACGTGTAAGAACATAGACTTTCTTTACAATAATCAAACAACCTGAGAGAAAATTGAATAAAAACAAATAGATAAATTAAATATACTGAATAAACCTACAATATATAAACTAAGTAAATAAAAATAGGTAAAATAATAATATATATAATAAATGAAAGTGAACCATTAAATAGATTAAATACAATAACCATCCTAAGTGCAATAAATAAAACAAATATCATGAGTAAAATGAATAAATAAATAAATGAATTACATAGAATAAATAAAATACATGAAATGTATAGAATATATACATTAAAGAAATAAATAGAATAACATAAATAAAATAAATTAGATATATTAAAAATATATAGCCATATTAAATAAAAATTAAAATAATAATAAATCCATTAAATATATTAAGTAAAGTAAATAAACTAGATATAATACATCAACCAAATATCATGAATATATTGAATAAAATAAAACATGAAATAATTAAATAAACAGACGAGTAAATAAGATATATAAAATAAGTAAATTAAATAAATTAGATACAATAAATAAAGATAAATGAATGAAAAAATAAAAAAATAGATTAAATAAATAAATAGAGTAAAATAAATAAATTAAATAAAGTCAAAAATACAGTATAATAGGGTAGACAAATTCTCCATAAATAATTAAGACTCGATATGATAAATAGAGTTAAATAAAATACAAGTATCACAAAATTACAATAAAACATATACCTATAAACCCTCTGTACCTAAATGTCACTCATTTGTGTTGAAAAACCACTCAATCATGTTACCACATCTACTCCTTGTTCCAATTTTGACATATAGCACTGCCTAACCGACATGGTACCACTTTTCCACATCACTACCGACTATCTGCATCATATGATCTGCTGTCATATCTGTCAAAGTTACGCATGGTTAAATGTCTATCTCACACTTCCGAGTAGCCTTCCGCTCTCAACATTATCCAGCCATTCATTCCATCTACCAGCAAGAAACCATAAAACCGCAATCAAAGAAAACCTGTAACCCAGCACAATTAAATAAAAATTTTTTAAATTATAAACACAAGATGTGGACGTACACAAACAAAGCAAACAAAACTACATCATGAAAATAACTATCTATGAAACAAAACCAAACAACAAAAACTAAAAAACTAAAAAACAAACCATCTGTCTCATCCGCACATACATGCACATGTCGGCATGCGCATAAACCGGAATCATTCCCCGGCCACTAAATATATTCTCCATCTGGTCACTAAGGCAACTCCACAGAAAACATGTGTGAGAAAAGCTCATGCATCTACACATACACGTATGCATCAACAAACCACACACACATGTGTGCCAACGTATGTATGTGCAAACACTCCCACCATCGTAGGCAGTGTAGAAAAATATCATTATGGTGGCTCACGTTCTATAGTAAATTTACATCGTGATGTAAAAAAATTTTCTCATATTGAAATTAAAAACCGACGACCATGATGTCAACTGTGACAAATTATAAATCCAATTTCACAAAAACCCTGAATTATAGCAGTAAAATAGCAATAAATAAAAAATAGAAACATGAATACGTCTACAAACCAAAATTAATGATAAAAAATAATACACCACTAGAAACATCTATAACAACCAAACAGACAATCATACCAATATTTAACTAATAAACAATTCAATAATAAAAGCACAAACAGACAAATATAACCATATATACATATGTGAGCGAGAAAACGATTAGGTAGAAAAAATAAATAAAAATATAAAATAATAAGACTACGTGGTGAGTCTTTTTATTTCACATTTATAAATAACAGAATACAAACAATACATAAGCACATACATATAAATATATAAACATACACACCAATCAATACTTATTAGAATGAGGAAATTATACACATATATTATATACACAACTAGACGATTAAACCTAACAAAAATGCATAACTATAGACAAATAAAAAATATATAAATAAATAAATAGTAAATGATTAAATAATAAATTGTATAGGAAATACATAGACTAAATTAATAACACCTAAGTAAATAAATTAAATAAATATCAATATAAGCAATGCGGTAATAAATAATTCCTTAAATGTAATTAAATAAATATAAGATGAATACATAGATAGAAAACATATCTACGTAAAATACTTAAAATACATAAATATAAATACAAAAATACATAATACTCACATAACAAGGTAAATAGATATATATACATAAACCGATATACATAGATAGATAAATACATACGGGGTTAAATTAATATATAAATAAATATATACACGTACATAGACAAAAAGAATGTCTAACTAAATCCACAAACAACTAGGTATTTAAATAAAGTAAATAATAAGTAAGTCACATAAACCAAATAATCAATAAATAAATACATAATTAATAATATATAAGTACATAAATGAATATAGAGTTAGATTATAAACGATAGTATATGAAGGATATAATATAAATATATAAATATAAATTAAATCAATTAATAATTATACCTAAATTAGATACAATAAGCTAGGTGGATACATAAGTGTATATATTATCATTCCCAATTAAGATAGAAATATTCATAAACAGTACACAAAGAATTTTCCAAATTATTAACTTATAAATAACAACATACTCATATATCTAAATAGATTCCTGGTCAAATAAAAACACGAATTAAATAAAATATATACAAGTGCATAAATAAGGAACAAATGAATATCCAACTTCAACAATAATATCTACAATACCATAAGTAGTTAAATAATAGATAAAATGAGCAAGACATTTAAAGATTCCAATAAATAAATACATATATCATAGAAGAAATATAGAAACTAATTATATATATAAATAAGATATACAAATAAAAAAGTATAAATAACATTATACATAAATACATACAACCGATGCATCAACATGCATCTTAATACATGTTGATACACCGATCAATAAGGATATCTACGTAGATATAAGTTAAATAAAAGGATATATAAGCAAATATACATCCATAAACAACTAGATAAATAAAATACAAGAGATAAATATATAAAGGTATATAAATAAGCATCCATATTCGTAAATAAATAAATAATAACTAATTAAATACATAAGTCCTCAAAATATATAAATATAAGCATATATTATACGAAGAAATAGGGGAATATCTAGCCACATCCATAAATCATCAAGTAACTAAGGGATTAAAGAAATAGATATATAGGCAAGTAAATAAAACATAAATAATTTGCCGTATAGACATTTAGATAATAAATAAAATTGTGGAAAAAATAATTATACATATAAAGGAATAAGGGAATACATACATAACTGTTTCATATCATAAATAATCATTTAAATACATATATACATACAGTAACCAAGTCATAAACCCAAAATTACATAACAGATAAATAAGGATGAATCACTAACATAACAAATTCAATACAAAATACTTGAGTAGATAAATAAATAAATATATATATAGGTAAAATATATAAATACGCAAATAATGTGAATAAATAGTAAATAAAAGATACATATCTAAATATAACTACATAACCAAATATTCAGATAACTAAATGGATTTCTAAACCAAGGCTAAATGAATATTTGAATTGACCAATAATAAATAAATACATAGCTTAGGTAATTAAATAAATAGATACAACACATAAGCATATTATAATAACTATATACATAGATAATTAAGTAAGTAAATATGTAGATAAATATTTTAATTAATAAATAAATATTAAAATACATATATAAAGATGGATAGGTACATAGAATAAATAAGTAGATAAGCGAATAAATAAATAGATACATAAATTAGTAAGTGAATAGAATAATAACAAAATCAATAGGTATATACAATCAAATAGATAAGTAAATAGACAAATGAATAAGTAAATGATAGATAATAAATATATAGTAAAAAGTAAATGATAAATATACATTTACATAGATAGTTAATCTGATAAATAAATGTATATAGGCAAATAAGTGGGTACATTAATAACTAGGTAAATAAATATACCAAATTACATAATAAAATAACTATGTATGTAAATAAATGAACTATATAGATATATAAATGACTAAGTTCATAATTAAATAGGTAAATAAACAAATAAATACATAGATATAGTAAATAAAATAACAACAACATCAGTAAATCAATAAATACATACACAATCAAATGGATCATCAAAGAAAAGTAAATGATAAATAATACATAAATAATGAGTAAATAAATAATAAATAAATGTGTATATAAGTAAATAAGTGGGTAACTTAATAATTAGGTAAATAAAATACAAAAAATACATAAATAAATAAATTATCTAGGTGTGCAAATAGATGAACTATACAGATACAAGCATGCGATCTGTCAAGTATAACATATATGAGTGAATAGAGATACATTCCCCATAAACCTATCATGAAAGGGAAAAAACCCCCTCTTCCAGGTTCGATGTGACCACTTCACACCTCAATATTCCCTCTCACACATGTGAGAATTCTCCCTTTAAAACCTACAACTGCGGTTCACCCATCAAAGCAAACTTTTCTGCCTAATTCTTCCCGAATTACCTCATTCCCCTTTATCCTATTCTCCCAGATCTTCTACATACTTCTCCCTCTTCCAGAAGAGCCAGACCAAAACTAGCACAACGGTAGATACGGCATTCCATTCCACTAATGTGATCCACATTCCTGGGATATCCGGATTTGACATTCCCGGTTCGCAACACTGTAAGTCGGATTCGAATATGTGCCTCAAACAAGGTGATAACCACCCAGGGCCCATTATATGACCGAAAGGTTCCGGGAGATCACAGCGGGTGGCACCAATGACTGTGCGAGGCCGGTTATACATGTAACTCTTTCGAAAACGGTAGTCAATATGCAAATCAGACAGTCCTATCCTCTTACCGTAATCCATCTCTGCATCTCTCGGTCGCCCTCTCTACCATGAAGGAAAGGAATGTAGATCTCCATCTCCATTTTTTATCCCTACATTATTTCCGATCATACTACAGGCAATATATGACCTATACAGATAAAAGCATGCGATCTGTCGAGTATATCATATGTGAGTGAATACATTCCCCATAAACCTATGATGAAGGGGAAAAAACACTCTTCCAGGTTCGATGTGACCACTTCACACCTCAATATTCCCTCCCACACATGTGAAAAATCTCCCTCCAAAAACTACAACTGCGGTTCACCCATCAAAGCAAACTTTTCCCGCCTAATTCTTCCTGAATTACTTCATTCCTCTTTATCCCATTCTCCCAGATCTTCTACATATTTCTCCTTCCCTCAGAAGAGCCCGACCAAACCAGCACAACAGTAGATACGGCATTCCATTCCACTAATGTGATTCACATTCCTGGGATATCCGGATTTGACATTCCCGGTTCGCAACACCGTAAGTCGGATTCGAATATGTGCCTCAAACAAGGTGATAACCACCCAGGGCCCATTATATGACCGAAAGGTTCCGGGAGATCACAGCGGGTGGCACCAAAGACTGTGCGAGGCCGGTTACACATGTAACTCTTTCGAAAAACGGTAGTCAATATGCAAATCAGACAGTCCTATCCTCTTACCGTAATCTATCTCTGTACCTCCCGGTCGTCCTCTCTACCATGAAGGATAGGAATGTAGATCTCTATCTCATTTTCATCCCTACCCCAGCAGAGTTGAACCTCTATTCTCCCATCTATCACATATTAATCCTTACATCTCATAATGTCACAAAAATTTATATTCAGTTTCCCAATTCACAGATAACACCCCACACGTAACAAAGAACACAACACCTAGCCAAGCCCCGCAACATACACATACTTATAAAGTTAGAGGCCCACACCGAGTTGGCAAACAAGACCGAATTATCAGGTAAATCATAAAGTTCATGAACTCTGCCATAACATAAATTAAAGATTAAATTCATTTCAGCAGCCAATGTCGCATACCGAATACTAAAAGGATGTCCCACATTGTTCAGCACATGGAACAATCCAATACGTGTATATTCCAAAAAATAAACCAGACTATAAGCACCACACATCATACCAACAATGAGACTTTGAATGTGAAAACCCTACAGAGCCCTCAACACCAAATATTGAGTCATATAGGACCACCAGGTAAAGTATATATTCACTTTCCATCCCATTATAAAACACATCACACCATTCACTGTATAAGACAGCAGCCACTATTCATGACATCACATAACTCACTAGACACATTACATCAATCACATCTGGAGTGCGTTGATCTATAACCCCATTAGGCTGAGAAAACAAAAAATGGCCCCGAAAAGACAGATTCCAATTCAGCCAATTTAGAGTCGAATTAAACCCAAGAATAAATGCATCTAACTGAAGCCATATGAATAGTATTGAAGATATGATTAATTATACTGATTCACAACTACCCTGCATTGAATGGCAAAATATTTTCCCAAACAATATTGCCCTAAAAAATAAAAAATTTAAACTGACAGCAACCAAATCAAATTGAATCCTCATAAGTCCCACCTGTTTGGGTTGAATCACACGGAAGAACTAAAAATAAACTGAAAAGATATGGTCTGCATGCATTACACCAATATATACATCCTCAGTCCAATAGGGTCTAATTGAGTCCAATCCGACCGAAAAAACATATATTAAAGGGTTGAATTTAATTGACTCAATTTCTATTGAATCATATACATATGCCTCAGAACAGAATTGGAACTACTCAAAAATGTATACTGAGTTAATTCATTCTAACAACAATGCGTCAAAGAAAATTTAAGCCGACTATAATGATCCAACAATTGAATTACATAAAATCTAAATTAGACAACATTACTTCAAATCATATCGACAAACTATGTGCATACATATCTACGTGTATACAAGTAATTAAATGGGAAATACAACAAACCAAAAATAATAATAAATTACCGAATTGGACAAAAAATTGACCCAATCAAAGTTAAAACGAATCACCCTACATGGAGTCGAATGAACCTAGTTGAATCAATTTTATATATAATAAAGCTGACTCAACCTGAATATAACTAGACCTGAATACAAGGCCCAGATCGAATTGGGATGAATTTGAATCCACAAAACCAAAACCCCCTTAAACAAAAACCCAAATGGGGTTAACTTTATTAAATAATCAAATTGAATTGAGCGGAATGAAGAACTGACTTGAATTAAATCAATCCAAACAATGGACCTAGTAACTGCGCTTGTACTAAATCCAACCAGAATAACGAGCCGAATTGAATTAAGTGGAGTTGAATACAGATACTGAATTTGAACTAATCAGAAATGAAGAACCAAAAAAACTGAGCTATAAATCAGATAATCACATCAAACATATTGGATCCGACCGAATCGAGTCAAAGCTATACAGAATTAAACCTTTTACCAGTATTGTATCAAATAAGAAAGTAAAATAGATAAAAATTGGGCCGAGTCACAAAACAATCTAGAAATCTTCATGTTAAAACCAACTCTAGCTGAATTGAGCTGAGTTTTCCCGATAAAACCCGGAATTGGGCACCATTGAATCGATCCAGAATTATCCAAAATACTGAACTCAAAATGAATTGAGTTGAATTAGTAACAGTGAAAAACCAATTAAACCTGTATGGTTTAATCTTCACCCCATATTAGCCTAAACCGTACTGAACAGAAAACAAGTCAAAAACAAACCGAATCCTATCTGAACAAAGGAGTCTAGTCAAAGTTTTCCAAAATGACTTGCATATTAAATGGAGACGATTTGAACTTAGTTGAATCAAAATTCACGTAGAATAGAGCAGACCCAAATTGAAACGCCCTAATCTGGAATACATAAACCCAAATTGAAACACATTACACAAAAACATACTACCTTGGGTTGAACTTGAGTAAACCGAGCTGAACAAAGGAACTGGACTAAATAAAACCAATCCCGTTAATCGACCTACAAAACGGTCAACCAAAGATACTGAGTTATAGACAAAATTCCCCTCGTTCAGCCACCCAATTAAACACTAAACAACAAAATATATCCCAAGATATTAATAATACACAGGACACACCAAAAATATTACTAAACTACTAATAAATAATAAACCACACATAACTGACACCGAAATAACCACCAGTGATAATAAATAATGATTAATAAACACCAAACCCATACATAATCCATGATTAATACTGATGATATATAATACGACATATATTATCAAACAATAACTACTACATAATGGATGATTAATTCATAATAAAATAGCAAAAAAAAACCCCCCCAGGCAACGAATACAAGACCTACAGTAAATAATGCCCTTTGAGTCATAAATTCACAAGAATGAGAAAATTATATCACTGATTCTGAAACAAAGAAAACAGAAAATATATAAACATTAACATTTTTCCAAAAACAGTCAATAGTCATGCCCGTGCAGGGCAACAGTCTAGGTATTCCCGGAACGTTTTCGCCCTTACCCAAGGGGCTCATCAGCGGGATTCTACATGGAGTATGCATAGCATAGCGAATGTCCTTCATAAACGTCATCTTATATTTAACCTATTTAAGTATGAGTATTGCATATATTTAAATTATGTTACATATACTTATCTATGAGATTTATGTTACATATATACTATAGGTAATACATATATCTATGGTTAACACATATATTTATTGGATATATATCAATGCATAAATTTTCCACCATAAACTTACGTTTTCCATGAAGAGTAATTGCTCCATATCTCTAGCATCAATATCGTCTCCACCATTCCAAATTAGAGATTCAATTTCCATTAATTATTCACTTCTTATCTTATTCACATATCACCAAATTGCATCCACCAATTTTCCAAATATATAACCTTGCATTCACTAAATGATGGTCCTTCTAACAATTACCCAAAAAATCATAAATATTCCAAGAGAATACAATAATTCACTAAGACGACCCCGTTACCAGAACCGCTTTCATTTATATCGACCACGAGACTGATCCAAAATTTATCTCACTCTTTTGTCTAACGGTCATAAGCCTCCTCAACAACTGTGGCGTCAGAAAATTTTTTTGATTTATCGCGGGAAAAAATTCTCCAAATAAGCTCCACCCCTTTTTTTCCTGTATCCATTAACATATACACAAAACCATGCATAATCTAGATATGTGAAATTCACAGATATCTTCACTATACTACACCTAGCCTGCAGGTCTAAAAACAAACCGAAAAACCCGTCAATATATTGCGTATAAACCCCAGATTATATGTACATAACCTATGAACTATGGTATATCGTTTCAGTATCTCAACACATCACATACATCACACCGATATATACATTACAGTACACTTACAAAATCTTCATTCACAATTTTCCCAGGACTGTACCTCCATTTTCACAAACGCTTGAACATATACCAATTCAAGACAACAACCCTTTGGTATAGATATTCCCTCTCCCATCACCTCTGTGTCCGGTACAGTTCTCTGAAATTGCTGAAAAAATACTTTCCGAATTCCCTTATACCGACTGAAAGAAGGAGAGTCTCTCAATCCTCCTTTTTCCCACTAAAAACCCTTTGACCCTGAGATCATTTTATCCATAATCTAAATACGATCTCCAAGGGGATACAAAAACACTGTTACGATCAACAATTCATTATAAGGTGGAAACAAAAATTCCCCACATATTCACAAAATGACCTGATAAAAAATTGTTTTCCGTCCACCCATATGGACCAAACAAAATCTGTCGCATATAACCTATAGCACGTATCCCATTGTCTTGACAAAAACAAAATTCTCAACTTTCATCCTGCGGTCAAAAATAAAGTTCCCATAGTCCCTAGAAGACACCCCAAAAAATTAAATGGGAACAAGGAAAAAAATGTTTTCACCGTGAGAATTATCACATATTACGTCAAAATATTACATTCCTATCAAACCTTTCCCTTACAACATATTCTACACTTGTTACTCCTCACAAGCCGTAAGCCAATTGTCAATTGTCAACATTATCCCTAAATTATAATTTTCCATTCAACTTCAGAAATCTCTAAGACCGACCAAAAACCCTTCTATCATGGGTAACACATCAAGATTATCTCTAGCAGTAAAAACTTCATACCCCTGCACAGAATGTGAAGTTATCCAACACTGTTATCTGGAAAAAACAATTATCATCATCCAACACTACAATTGGAAGATACGCACGATAACCGCCATTTTCCACTGGCTAAAAAAATTCCACTAACTGTAACCAAGCTCACTCAGGCTATCGCGCGCTTCCTCAATCGCCATCAGTATAAGTATCGACAAAGAACATTCAACACGGTTCTTTATAACCTGTCGTAATAAAATTAATAGTAAAATAAAATTTCTCAACATATTCCAAAAAGTTTTCTAACAGTGAAAAAATTCCAAAAAACATTGTTTACAACAAATTAATAGTAAAATAAAGTCCCCCAACATATCCCAAAAAGTTTTCCAACAGTGAAAAAAATTTTCCCCAAAGTATTCTCCATTCTCCCATACATAGATCGCCTTCATATGACTCTAATCCTAACCTATAAAATTTCCCATATTAAAATATAATCCCTTGAAAACCGTATGTGCTTCTGGAGCTCCAATCAATAAAAAGTGTCGCGTACGATATACAATATATATTCCATCCGAAATATACATCCATTTTCCATCTCGGGGTTTATATTACGGCTACATAATGGATCACCTGCCACTCAATAGGTCCATTGTCCATCCCATCACAAGTAAACTGACAGTAAAGTAAAAACTCTCAACATCTTCCAAGAGTTCTAAGCCAGTGAAAAATCACAAGCTATTCTCCATTTTACCATATACAGACCTCCTCATATAACTTCTAATTCTAACCTATAAAATTCACCATAATAGAGCACAACCCATCAGCATATTCACGGAACTCCAACTAACAAAGAAGTGTCACGCACAATATAAAAAATATACGTCCCACCTGACGTATATATCATCCTCCATTCCAGGATTCCCACATCAACCACACATTGGGTCCCCCGCCATACAATGGACCCATTGTCCACTCCACCATAACCCTCAAATAATGGACACAGCACCACAAGCACACCACCCATCCACCGTCCCCCCTCCCACGTAGGAAAACATGTCAGAGGTACCGATATGTAACAATCATTCCAACGCAGAACAAACTGTACCACCTATCTCCTGTCAACCTGATGTCACACCTTTAGATATGCCGATAGCCACCGCACAGGAATTACGTCACATTGATCCCTATCCCATCAAATGTGAGGCCGACGCAAATGTAACCTACGTTTTACAGACTACCCAATGTGCCAATAACACTCCACCTACATCTCAGTACATAGGTGTTGATCCCTTATCCATACCACATAGCAATAGCCTGACCATTCGTCCCACATCAGCTACTCCTTCACATATTACCTATTCACACTCTAGTGCGTTGCCCACCGTCCCGCAAGTAACAGTGTCGGATCATCTATCACTGTCCACCCCCTATCCAACAAGCATCGAAAAACAAGGTAAAAACCCCTGAAATTCATTTGCAATCAGCTAATCCCATTATAGTCTTCAAAATTAGAACCATCTACATTAACCTCCATTATTTTCCAGGTTCATATTTTCCGAAAAACGACACAAAATTGCCCATTCCCAGGAATGATGCAATGTCCAGTACACATTCTTTACGGCATCTGAAACCTTATAGCCGAGAAAAAACCAACAACATAAGCAAGGCTAAAACTCAGAAAATTCGCTCACCAAAACCGGACAATAGTATACCCGTATGTCATACATCTCCAATCTCAAGTAATATTTCGTCACGGAGTTTTGACAGTCAAGGGACACACTACTCACAAGTAGGTATGTACGATTCACATGACGAGAAGAAGGCAAGCTTCAGATTCAATCACAACCAGTGGACACATATGACCGTAAGTGTACAATTCTTTCCCATACGTAATTTTACAAGTCTTTACCCTTATCAAGCCCCCACGAGTGGCTAGTCACGGGTATGTACCCAGGGTGGATCGTGTTCAAAAACACATAAATAATGTACGACGACGCTTGCCACCATATGAGCGCAGCAAACTCATTGGCCATCGCGCTCAACTTGTAATGAAAAGGAGAAAATTTGAGCGACTGATTCGCGAATTGGACTGTGCGCTACATCCAGAATATTGCTACTACTCACATAATAGCAAATTGACGTTCTCGAGTAAATACGGGTCATGTCGGTGCAGCGAGTATCTCGATACCACTTCAGACGAGGATTAAAGCAATACAGTGATCCAACCAAAAAATATACTCTCACCTATTCTAACTCCGCCTTACACATTCCACCATACATATTTCCAGAACTTCATCTCATTATAACAAGATTATAATCACCTGCAAGATCTAACACACTTCCATTATACTATCTCAAAAATCATTCTCACCATACAACATTCTATCCACTTAATTACCTTTAAGCCACTAGAACAAAGACCGCATACCTTTCCACTAAAAACACACCTAAAAGCCATTAAATTCGATCACATATCTGCACAGAAGTGAGTATAGATTATGGTATCTAATTGTATACTAACTACCCCATACAGTATTCCTCAATATAGAGTAACCACCTCATGAGGGGATATAACAACCACAGAACCCATGCAATAAACCCTGAACAAGTTGACGAGAAACCAATTACAAGCCAGAGTATCAGAACAGATCAAAAATAAAACCACAACCTCTCCGTGTATTGATTACGGGTGGAACATCACTTCACATATTCTAACACAAAAAATCGGAATTATAAGAAAGACTTCAATGGGCACACTACTCACAAGTAGGTATGTACGATTCACATGACAAGAAGAAGGCAAACCTCAGATTCAATCACAACCAGTGGATACATATGACTACAAGTGTCCAATCCTCCTTCCATGTAATCCCACAAGGCCTTATCCTTATTAAGCCACCACAAGTGGCTAATCACAGGCATACACTCAGGGTGGATTGTATTCAAAACCACATAAATAATGTACGACGACGCTTACCACCATGCCAGCGTAGCAATCTCATGGCCATCACGTTCAACCTTTCATGAAGCGGAGAAAAAATTTTTTTGAGCGATTGATTCGCGAACTGGACTTCACATATTTTAGCACAAAAAACTTGGGATTATAGGAAAAAACTTTACAGTTGAAGACTACCCGGATAAAGGCAATTTTTCCGAAAAAACAGGTTCAAGTAAATTAGTAATCTAGGGGTATGTAATTCATGAATGTCCTATATTTCACACATCTCATATCTTAACAATATCCAAAAATCTGATGAGTATAATATAAGCGATCATCTTACTACTTCAATTCTCAACTTGAGAGCGAAAGGCAAGTCACAAGATGAATTTTCCAACGAAAAAATATCGGCTACTCGTACGTGACAATATCGATGAAATATATGCACTTGACGATAGTACCGATTTTCAACTTAGAACACATGAAAAAAGAGGGGGGGACAAGGTCCCAGCAACATGTTCACCAACGATATGGAAGGATCACACACATGTCACACCACATGTATAAGGTGTCACATATGATCCCCGCGAAAAAACTCATGCCCATGTATAAAAACAAGGGAACAAAAATTGTTTCCATAATACGTCCAATATATTGAAAGTTTTGTATAGAATATACAAACTTATATACAATTATGCAAAACAACCCTGCATAATTATCTGCATCTATTCAACAGTAAAACATCTATCAGCATCCCCTTACTAACATAATCATCCTGTCATATTCTTCTTCCCAGATCATCTGAATCATCACTACAAAAACAATCGTCTCAATTGTCTCCTAAACCAGATATACTTATCTAAAATTTTTAAGAAATAATAAAAAGAAATATATATACCGCAAAAATTCCTCATTCATATCACAAATAATCATAATCATCCCAATCACTTACAAAAAAATAAGCAATAGTATATCGATTGTCATGAAATTGTAGTGCATAACAGCTACTCAACTTGATAACTTTAAAAAACCTGACCAGGAAAAACAAAATTCACCACCAATGTAAGTATGAAAAAAACCCCCCAAAAAGAAATAATATCACACGAAAAAACCCCCCCAATACACAAAGAAATCTTCCCTTTTATATATTCACAATCATATCATCCCGACGATCCTCTGACAAATATTAAATTTACCCTTTCAGCTCTCACATCCAAGAATCCAGGCTAATAAAACATCCTGGCCATAATCATCATTCTCATTCCGGACCGAGGTTAGCCATATGCATATGGTTATATCTACATCACTCAACCGACTCATCAACATCATAAACAATCTGATAATCCGTCAATCATATCCCCCTGAAGTAAGTATATATTATAAAGCCATAGCGTTAACAAAAATCTCGATAGCTGAGATTCAACTCACCCCTAAATTGAATACTGACATACTCCTTTCCTCGCAACTTCTCTCCATATGCAAATTTTTAACACCATCATTTCCCGACAAAATAGGATTAACACTTCTCTTATACCCCTTAATAGGTTGCCACCCTCTCATAAAACACCATATCCTCAAACCACATCTTCTCATTCTTCTATAATACGATTGTTAAATTTTAAACTACTATGTCACCCAACCATATTCCCCTAGTAGGAGGAATTGGACTTATCATGTCAGATTTCCCTCACTTCTCCAGGTGGTAAGCCCCACTACAACTCCTGCATATACAAACATATACTCATGACAGTCAACACATAATTTCACTTGCAGTAATATATCACTACCTAGGGACAATGGCTCAACAACCAAACCAACATTCCATCCCGAATCTCGCCGAGACCACAAACAATGCCACAGTAAACAAA